>CM021110.1:375664826-375899440 GCA_007115665.2 Sequoiadendron giganteum
AGGACACAACACAATGCTCGAGAAAGTTCTATTTTATTATGAGGATACCAAACCAATCTCTTTGTCGAAGGGTAGGGCCATTTACTAGTTTGGTAGATGTGCAGGGGACCACAGTGAGTTTGTGGTTGGTGGAAAAAATCTCGAGTGATGCTTCTCCTCATCAGTAGGTGACCAAAATTTGGAAGGGGGACTACTTGGGCCATTTATACACCTAGTGCTAGTAAGCTCATGGAAGCTATGTAATTATTTATGTATCCATTTCTATGGAAGATTGTAAAAGAGGAAATGTAATCATTAAATTATATCATATGAAACTAATACTTTGGGAAGTTGAAATACTTTGTTGTAATGTAATGGGAAAGTTTGGAATGATGTTTATTTCAAATGTGCATATTATTATTATATATGAAAAAAAAAAAATTATTGCTAAGTGTTGCCATCGTAATCTTATTTACTCGAGGTTAAAAGCATAGTAAAATTATTGGGTAGAACAATGGGCATGTTACAGGATTTTTCTTTTTACTAAAATTCTTAGTACCCCTATTGCAAAATTTGAGGAGCAAGAAACACTAGTAGAATTTGGAAAATAAATGACTAGGTGACTAAAACTTTTAGTCATAACAACTAAAAGTGATTTAATTCTACTAATTTTTTGCAACTCAGCTATAAATGAGTAAATAAAGGACTAATTTGGTCATTGATTAAAAAATTATTTAGTCACAGAAATAAAAATGACTTAATAGCTAGTCACCAAATACAAATTAGACAAAAAAAAATTAAAAATATTTCGGCCAATTATTGGCGCGATGTATTGGTGTGATTCAAGAATTCATGTTTATTCATGTTCATTGTAGACCTAGCTTCATTCGTTCATTGCAGCTGGTTAGCTTGGCACTGAGGAGCCTTATTTTGAGTTACAACAGCTGGGTATGTGAACTACAGTAGGTGTTTTGAGTTACAACACTTGCATGGGTGATAAAGATTGTTTGGAGAGGACTTGGAGAATTCTGAAAAGGCAGGCAAGGACTTTGATGTTTGTTGAAAAGTATTTGAAGTCTACAATGAAGTCGAATTTGGGGATGCCCTCTATAACAAATTCAAGGATCATTCAAAACCCTAATTACATTAAACACAAAATCTATAGCTTTCTGATTGGCAACTTATAGTAGTTACAATCTACTGCTCTTAATAATGTTCTTTTACAATCTTGCCACTGTTTTGCTTCATAATGTATTTGAGACAAATATAATAAAATTTGGTGTCAGTGCCAAAATAGAATTTCCTCAAACAATTTTGATACATTTTCACTACAAGCGCAGATTGTCCTTGTGCAATGTAAACATGTGCCAGATTTATCCACACATCAAGCATTTGAACAAAGATGTTTCCTACAACAACTTCTTGTACTTGTGTAAAAAATTCCTTTGCAATATCAAATTGAGCCCTTTTAGCTAGCACAATGGCTGCCCTATTTGTAGCATAAACATTTCCTAGTCTTTGTGCCAACTCTTTACAATGGCTTCCCCATTTGTAGCATAAACATTTTCACTGCAAGCTTAAACCATCCTTGTGCAAAGTAAGCATGTGCTAGATTTACCCACACATCAAGCATCTGAACAAAGATGTTTCATGCAACAACTTATTGTACCTGTGTAAAAATTTCCTTTGCAATATCAAATCGACCCCTTTCGGGTAGCACAATGGCTGCCCCATTTGCAGCATAAACTTTTCTTGGTCTTTGTGCCAACACTTAAGTGGCCCCTTTTATGACATTAAGATCCTTTTGAGTTATTATATATATTATACTCCTATTTTCTGAGAGAAAAATCCCCAAGGCCCATGGGAAATGAATGATGAGCATTTGAGTTTCAACTTGGTTTCATTTCGAAAAGGGGACATTACATTGTACAAGATTTGTTTAACAACAGAAAAATTTAATCCACCTATTTGGGACTATAAAATAAAAATAGATGAATTAATCTATTTTCAATTATAGGTTCTTTTAATCTAGAATCTAATAGAAAGATAAAGCATAATACATTGAATGACAAAAAAAATGTTCTAAAATAAAGACTAAAATAGGTTGTCCATAAAAAACAAGAAAGAGGAAAAATGAAAAGATAACATACAGATGATTCATTTGAGGTTTTTGATAAGATCTCATTTAACTATGTCAAATGGATTTGGAAGGGACAAAGCATATTTGATTGACTAAAATTATGAGGTAGCTTATCTATCGTCATTGTATGCATCATCTTCTCTTGGTGCATTGTAGAAACAGGTTCCAAGAGAAGATGATGCATACAATGATGATGGATAAGCTACCTCAAGATTTTAGTCAATCAAATATGATTTGTCCCTTCCAAATCCATTTGAAATAGTTAAATGAAATCCTATAAAAAACCTCAAATGAATCATTTGTATGTTATCTTTTCATTTTTTCTCTTCCTTATTTTTTATGGGCAACCTATTTTAGTCTTTATTTTGGAACATTTTATGTGTCCTTCAATGTATTATGCTTTATCTTTCTATCATATTCTAGATTAAAAGAATCTATACTTGAAAATAGATTAATTCATCTATTTTTATTTTACAGTCCCAAATAGGTGGATTAAATTATTATGTTGTTAAACAAATCTTGTACAATGTAATGTCCCCTTTTCGAAATGAAACCAAGAGGAAACTCAAATTCTCATCGTTCATTTCCCATGGGCCTTGGGGATTTTTCTCTTGGAAAATAGGAGCTAGGTTTGGGTAAAGCTCAAGAAGCTTGGACATCATCATTATATGGATCATATTCTCTCGAACTCTGTTTATGAAATGGTTCATCATTTTTAGAATCAGAGTATGCATGTCTCCTTTGTGATTTTGTTGAAACTGGAGAATTTTTCTTACCATCATCAGAGTCTTTTAGACCTGTAGTTGTGTAACACCCCATCATAGAACCCAAAGAACAACATAATGCAACAAAAGAACTGAATGATTTTTTTTTTAAACATTTAATTACAACATGTGAACAACATATACACGAATGTTCTCGAGGTACCACAAAGATGCTACTAAAATAACATAAGAAGAATAACTCATCATATAACTAAATACAAGAAACATATGAATATGTCATATCTCGATTACATTAACATAAAGAGGCTAATTACAAGTTCAAGATACAACAAATGAGATTGTGACAAATCTTGATACATCCAAAGTCATAATACAATAAAGTCTCATGTAATCATCATGAGTAAATACAATATAGATGTTGAACAAGTACAACTGTCTATCTCGTCCATGAGTACGCCCAGTGATCAACTCCGTGAACGATGTGAATCCAGGAACCTGTCAAGAACAATCTCGTCTCGAACTGTATCACCTACAAGGGGACCCAATGGAGGAAAAGGAACGTTCCTCCCAATTGTGTGGTACTCGAAATCCCACCCACCATGCTAGGAGATAGTATCAGGTCCACAAGTCAAGCAAAAAAAGAAGAAGATAGGACATACGTCACATGGCTGGCATTCGCATAACGACATGACAGTAACTAACCACATGATAACAGACAAACTCCCAAAGGTGACTCAACACATGAGACCACAACATGTACAAGGATAGGAGTGTCATCACACAATCGTTCTAGGTTACCTTGGTGAATCTTCCTAGATTATTGACCCTCGTCCTGAGTTACCCTGGCAATCTCTATTGATTCTTGGCCCCTAAATGAACTTATGTGGAATCGACACACTTCTCAAGAGGACAAAGTGTATGATTGTGCCTTTCCAGGCCATCTCAACCTTCTCTTAACCTAAACGAGCGTTAAGGAACAAGGTGAGGCAAAACAATTATCTAAGTTGTTAAATGATTACTACCCAACCCCTAATACTTTAAGATTATGGTTTTCACTGGATTATCTACTTTCGATAGGTTACCCTGGTAACCTCTTTAGGGTTCTAGCCCCTAACGAAAGCCACTCCTCCTATGTACAAAACATACAACTAACAATGACAGGTATAGCCAACATATACGCAAAAAAAACACCTTGAATATACACCACATGACATGATAGATACATATTATTTCCAAATTCCATTAACGAGAAAACAAAATGTGCATGGCTAATCTCATAATCTAGTCATTGCAAAGAACACAATAAACAATCATTCAATGATCTCTAATATGAATTACTAACTTATGCCTTTGGAAGAAATTAAAGAAAATACAACACCAATTTTGCCCTTAATGATATCTAAACCAAGTTTTCAAGTATAATTATCCTCCAATGCATTATGACTATATCGTTCAATCACGATAATACTTGATAAATTACATTGTCTAAATCATTATTTCCCAACGTAATTGTCATTCCATTCACTATGAACTTATAGTTCAAAAAGATAATGCAAACATAATTAAAATGTCAAATTTATTGTTTTATTCTACTTACCAAAAATAGTTTTATAACAATATTAATTAAAATTAAACCACAAATACATTACACTATCAAATATAAAATTAATCAATTAAACACCAATTAATATGCACATATATACATAATCTAAATCAATATACATTATATGTATATCTAAAGGTTGATAGCAAAATAAAAACAATTCACAAAGTAATAACATAAAAGACTTATGCATAAAAATAAGATACCAATTGCATGGTATTCTGCATGCATATGCATGCAAGTCAAATGTTCCTAATCTCCATTCAAGCATATAGACACACATACAATGGTGAAACAAGCATTAAATCACAATGAAGATCTTATAAGACAGTCACCCACCAAAGTAAATGAAGACAAGATAAATGACCCAAGACTTAAGGTAGTACTTGCAAACTTAAAGTTTGCTACAACAAGATTCCCAAACATGAAAATTCTATCACAGTGATCAAGCTCCTTATCAGATGAATATAGAATTGCAAAGGTGGCGAAGTTCACATAATTTGCATACATTAATCATATCGAAATTAAGAGGTATACAACAACAGTTAAGAGTCCATGATAGAATACATGCAATACTAAATAGTGCATGTGAAATACACAACGGGTACATGCCAATAACGATGCGAATTGATAACAAATACCTCATGCATTTCAAGTAAGTGACAAGAGGTATTACATGCGCTATCATGCATTACACAACAACTAAAAAAAACTAGTAAGGATGCGAGTTAGGTAAGACATCACAAATATTTTGCCAATCTCATCAATGATCACACACTGCAATTAACGAGAGTATAAGCAACCTACAAAACTGAGGACCTTTCTTTACGAAACCATGAAAGATTTCTGGTGGAAAATAAAGAGCAATAAGCGTTGGTTTCAGACAAGTTTCACAATACATTGAAGGAGATCATTTGTTTTATAGGCAACGTATTTCCTCCAAGAACAAATTAATTTTGAAGACTATTTGCAGCAACCGCCCCTAACTATATTCCAATCAACAACTTTGAATAAAGGTGCAACCCAAAAGACAACATAAAACATGGAAAATTTCTTGCATGCATACATGCACAAAATCCTAAGCTATATTACAATGAATCAAAAGCAGAGGATAGTTTTATTTTCATCTCTATTAAAATTCTTCAATTCGGCCTAAGCTATATTACAATGAATCAAAAGCAGAGGATATTTTTATTTTTATCTCTATTAAAATTCTTCAACTAGTAAATCAAATCAAGGTTCAATCCTCTTTTGGTACAGCCGTATAAAGATGAATAAGCAATATTTTAATGCAGCAAATCAAGTCTATTTGATAAGAAGATCAGGTAGACATGCAAGAATTCACAGCTAGAGTGTACAAACTCATTTCATATCTTAGACACAGCAAAAGAGAAATCCATGCCAATTTCACTATGCAAATCGTTAAGCAAAAGAATGAGAAGAAAGAATGTATTAGCTACGCAGAAAACAAACCGATTACAAACAAGATCAAACAACATGCACGAAGATATAAACCTATAGCGAAATGGGAGAAGAAATTATGTTGATTATGGTCACCGCATGAGGTAGATCTTATCAAAAATTCCAAAGGAGAATCTCACAAACGTATTGCAGCAATACAAGAATCTGAGATCTACAATGAAATTTGGTTGCTTCCATTTACTACCATTAAGTTTCTAATGCAATATTATTTTCTCTAAAATTTATTTCTTCCGTTATTCAAATTGAACAATAATTTTTTCATTTTTTATTTTTTTGTAGGTTATTTAGCATACAAGCTCAATATAAAGAATGAACAAATCCTATAACGTCATTTAACATTTTGAATTCAAGAACAAACAAAATTATAGAATAAAACCTGGTGCTCTTCTTCCGACAAATGATGAAGCCAAACACAAGAATTCAGACACTGTATCTTTCCCAGTGTGAACAAAACCTCTGAATTTTGCAACCTTCAATATTTTCCCAACCGAAAACACAGAGAAAAAGAAAAGATTCTTTCCAAGAATATTTGTCGTGAATCAAACTTTTAAGAGAAAAAAACCAATTGTCATGTAAAAATTGTGTAATATGCTTTTCATTAATTTCACAATTAAATGTAATTCACAAAGCTTAACTGATCGATTGCATGCACTCATAATTGAATGGACAATTAAAATTGATTAAATGAACAAGTTAACAATTTCTTGACAATAAGTTCAAATTCACATATATTTTGCAAAATTTATTGAAAACCACTCTTTTACAAAATATCTATTTTACGAAGGTTCAAGTTGCACAATCAAAAAGTAATATTATTAAATTAATATTCTATTTTAATAATTTAATTAATCAAACCTTTTAAATATTTATTTACACCTTTATAAACAATAATTAACTTCAATTATAATATAATCTAAACATAATCATTTAATCTAACATAACAATTAAATCACAATTAAATCCAATACTTACTAATTAAATCATTTAACTAATTTAAGCAAATCAATCTCTAACATGACGAACATATGAACGACATGACGAAACAGACGACAAACATAAACGGGTAACAAAAAGGTACTCGTTCAATCAAGAATGATGGATTACAATAGATGATCTGACACTATCTCCGATCAACATATTTCCATTGGGTCTTGGAACACTCAGACCTGATCAAGTAAGTGAATTCGATACCTGTACCTGCAAACTGCATCAAATGACACTGTCAAACATATCAACATATATCGGCAAACACACCATGAAGAAGAGTTGCAGCGTAGCAGGGTACTCACAAGTGAATAATGCTACACTGTCTCCTTCACCAAGACTAACAGGCATCATAACATCATAAACATCAAATACATATCATGATAACATCATTAACATTCAGAAACAACATAAACCATAACAAACACGTGTCTATAATAATGTCATCATACGAAAATAACCAGATGATCACGATGTCAAATGTATCATCAACAGAGTCTAGCAACTAACATAACATCAATGTCATACTGAAATAATGTAATGTAGTATCCAAAGCAGCTAAACGACTAACAAATGATCAAAGCAAACTGAATCAAATAGTATCAACTGGAGGGACACTACAAGCTACAAGAAGATCTTGGGCATTTTTTGCATCATCTTTTTCCTTATCACTCATATAATTTGCCTCATCTTCCATGGAAACATCAGGTTCCTCCATATAAGAATCATGAGCCTTGTGATCCTTATCCTTCTTCTTTTTCTTCTTTTCCTTCTTTTGTTTCTTCTCAAACTGACCAGCCTCATCATCGTCATCGTCCCTATCCTTACACTTACTATTCCATAATTCCTTCACACATTCAAATTGATCCTCTTGTTGCATCACCCACTGAAGTTCTTCGTCTTGCTTTCTCCTTTCCTTCTTAATCCGTTGTTCTTTATTAGCTTTTCATTTTGCTTCATCAACCAAGACAAGTTGGCATGCTACTTTAATTGTTTCTTTTGCTTTAAGCCAATCACTTGTTTTCAATTCCATGTTGCCAAGCATACATAAAGCATTTAATGAGTTTATATCCACCTTAAGTGCATCCCCAATCAATTCTAGGCTTAGTTGGATCTCATTCTGAGCCTAAGCCATGGCTGCAAGATGTAGATATGCATCCACATAATCAGGAAACTTGAACAATATTAGCCTGTATAAAAGATTTTCTTTTTCAGTATCATGTAGCTGTTCAAAAAACCTAGCAAGATTAAATAGTGTTGTGGCTTTATCCCATGGTAACTCAAGTGAAACACCACCTTCTTCTAGTCGATGAAAGAATTCCATATCCTTAAAGCACACAGAAAAAATAGCAGAATTGGAACTAGGGCTTTTATTTATGAATTCAACCCAAATGCCATTTCCTAATGCCTCCATAAAAGTTTGTTGAGCCAACTCTAATTCATTGCGCTCAAAATGAAGAACCCCAATTTTGTTTAACAATTCAATGGGTACTTCTTCTGTCCCCTTCCTCAGAAGATACTTTGTTGTCTTAAGAGAATCTAAGGTTGCACTAGGGTCTGTCGATATTAATAACTCACCCATCTCGATAAATGCATGGGCATCACGTGGATCTATGCAAGTTACCTTTCTTAAAATTTCCAAAGCCTTCTCTGCCTGCCCTTGCTAAGCATATATATTGCATACAACTTTTAAGCTCTCGCAGTTCTCAAGGTGGGCCTCCAGAACCTTTTCAAAATTTGAGAGAGAACTCTTAAGATCTCCCAGCTTCAATTGAACCTTTCCACACAATCTTGTGGCCTCCGGCTTCCCTTGACTGATGCCATGTAGTAGCGGCCAATGGTGTCATAATCACCTTTACTATGATAAGATCATGCAAGATTATAATATGAATGAGATTTCATGAGAGGGTATTCAGTTGAAATAAGAGCTATCTCAGTCAACTGTTCCACAAGAAAATGCTGCCCTGTGAAGAAAAAAATGGTTTGATAAATGATTCAATGTCATTGCACAATACGAGTATAATTCAAAGGCTCTACACATCTTTTCCATTCCTTCATGAACATAGACAAAGAAATGAACTTTAGAAAAAATGCCTCAAAGAAATGTGGTCTCATGGTGATGGAATGCCATGAAAAGAGAATTGTTATGGATTGTCATGGAATTCCATCACCATGAGACCACATTTCTTTGAGACATTTTTTCAACCAGTTCACTGCCTTGTCTATGCTATTGCTTACTATTATTCTTTGATAGATTTTTTCCAAGCATCCATAGCTTGTTTGAAAGCACTTGTTTTAGTCTTTTAGCCATAGCGACAAGATAGTGAACTGTTTGATAAAATGCTTTGGTAGACATGTATGAAAAATATGGTAGCATAGACAAGGCAGTGAACTTTTTGAAAAAATGCCTCAAAGGAATGCGGTCTCATGGAATGCCATGACAAGAAAATGCAATTGGAAACTGCTCCTAGTTATTAGTTATGCAATGTGAAGTAATTGCATAACTGCCTAGGTTGAATTTGTAAAAACTATATATTATAATTAAAATTTTATCATCTATCAACATCTAGTTATTAGTTAAGCAATGTGAAGTAATGCTTTGAGTTTGAAAGATGTGAAATTCAATGTAATTAGGAATTTGAATATAAACTACAAAAAAATATTTTTTACAATTCATAGTTAAACTCTCTATTTTATTTGCTCTCTATAACTCTATTGCTATGGAAATGCCTTTCAATTAAAAAAATAGTTTTTGACTCTTATTCTACGAT
This sequence comes from Sequoiadendron giganteum, assembly GCA_007115665.2. Lineage (NCBI taxonomy): Eukaryota > Viridiplantae > Streptophyta > Pinopsida > Cupressales > Cupressaceae > Sequoiadendron > Sequoiadendron giganteum. Next base: position 375,674,511 of record CM021110.1, read on the forward strand.
TTTTTGTTGCTATGTGTAGAAAATTACAAATGGATCAACATCGAAGGTTGACTATGAATCAATATCATGAATTTGATGAGAGAATAGCCGATGAGAGGGACATGGACAAATATCCATTTCCATGTAATGACTGTCTTGGTGGAAAGGAGAAAAAGAAGTCAGATTTATCGACATATGATAAGATATGGGCATAGTGGTATAAGCCCTTGGAATGTCAGTTATTATGAAGATATGATAGAATGGAAGAGTGTGAGAGATGAAGAGGCAACAAACATAGATGAAGTGGTACCAAACATAGATGAAGTTGCACCAAACATAGATAAAGAGGTAGCAATGTTAAACGAAGGGTTTGAAGTTGATAGAATGTTGAATGAGGGTCTAAATGATGATTGGGCCAAGTTGATGGAGGATTCTTCAAAGATTGTGTATGCTAATTACAACTTAAGTTATTTGACAACAATCCTTCAAATTCGTAACTTGCAAGTGGTGTTTGGTTGGACAAATGAGAGTGTAGATCAATTATTGGTATTATTAAGTTTGTTGTTACCACATGACTCCACATTGTCAACAAAATGAAGTCAATATATAAAGGAAATCACTAAGCTAGGCTTAGGGTATGAAAACATCCACACATGTGTGAATGGTTGTGTATTATTTCGCAAGAATCTTGCAAGTGAGAGTAAATGTCCAAAATGTCATGAAGCGAGGTATAGATAAGGGTTGAAATCAACTATGGTTCTTAGAAAGGTTCTTCGCCACTTTCTGAGTATCCCACAATTACTCTAAATGTATAGGTGTAGAGACATTGTTAAACTTATGCAATGACATGCCCAAAATAAGAGCATTAATGGAAAACAACAACATGTGCCTGATTCTAAGATGTGGATGGAATTTGATAACAAATGACCTAATTTTTCTCAAGATCCTCATAATACAAGGTTGGGTTTGGCTCTAGATGGGGTGAACCCATTCTCAGATCAAAGTACTAAATGGTCAACTTGGCCAGTGTTTTTAATAAATTATAACTTGCCTCCATGGTTGGCAACTAAACCATTTTTCTTAATGCTATCATTGATTATATCAGGAAAGAAAAGTGTGACTTTAGATACAATTGATGCTTATCTAGAGCCATTATATGATGAGCTAATTGAATTGTGGAAAAGGAATTGAAGAAATTCTATCTTTAAGGGATAGTCATTCAATGAAATTCAATTTAAGAGCTTCCTTATTGTTTACAATTCATGATCTTCCTTCATATGGCACATTGTTTGGTCTTAGTGTTCATGGATACCATGGATGTCCTTCTTGCAACTTTAAGGATTTTGTAAGGCACTCAAGAAGTTTGTGTAAGTGTATTTATTGTGGAAATCGTGCTTACCTTAAAATGGATCATCCATATCGTCAACAAAAAACATGGTTCAATGGTCAAGACCAGAATCGTGAAGCACCATTGCTAATAATAGGTGATTACATTGTTGAGAATGGACAAAAACGAATGTCATTTATTGAAAGTGATGGGATTGATGGTAGTATATATGATCCATGTAATGAAAGTGGTGTAAAAAGGTTGTGCATATTCTATAAGTTGCCATAATTTAAGGATATATCCATTAGGCATATTGTTGACTTTACAGATACTAAGAAAAATATAGCCTATGCTATTATAGAAACTCTTTTTGGTGCTTTTGATACTATTTTATCACATGAAGACATTCGACAACTAAAGATTTGTCAAAATATTTGGGTTGAAAAATATGATGATGAAAAATATAGAAAACCTAGTGCTCCTTATGTCTCGACAAAGGAACAACATGCATAATTCTTACAGTTGATGTCTCGGATTCGCTTTCCCACTAGATATGTAAGTAGTAGTAGTAGAAGCCAAACTGACATTAATGGCTTAAGAGGCCTCAAGACCCATGACTATAATGTCATATGGAGAATATTTTACCTATTGTGGTGAATATATTAAGTTTGGCAAAGGGGCCAAGATTGGCAGTTATAAGGTTGGGCCTAATATTAAAGAGAATGAGTTTACATGTATTAGATCCTTTGAAATTCGATAGTTTGAGGGAGGAGGTTGTTGAAGTCCTTTGTCTATTGGAACGAGAATTTCCACTAACAATCTTTAACATTTCTATGCATCTTTTGATACATCTACAATATGAACTAAAGCATTGTGGCCCGATAAGAACAAGATGGATGTATCCTATAAAATGATATATGAAGGTCTTGAAAAAATTGTTTGTACTAGGAAAAAATCGAAAGGCAACATGTTTGAGGGATATTCAATGTAAGAGGCCATGGGATTTTGCACAAAATATATGAAGGATTTTAAAAATGTCAATCGGTGTGTATGGGATGATGGTGAAGAAGAGACAGTTGCAAGTGAAGTATTAAAAGGAAATGGATGTCGCTTCAAGCTATCACATCAAGAAAGAAGTGTGATACATGCCTATATTCTTCAAAACACATCTTCATTTGATAAAAGGCATAGGTAAAAAAAATTAACACAATAATTTATTTAATCAATTGAATTTACACATTTATATTATTAATCTTACTATTTGTAAGTTAATATTCTATGTAAAAAATATGAAGAAGACAATCAAGATTGGATGCAACATCGACCTCAAAAGCGTAGACGTCATTTTGATTTGATTGGAGGTGATTTTTTTCCAAAATTTGAAGAATGGATTGCTAATGTAGTCAATGATGCAAAAGAAGAAGGTCAAGATATAACAACGGAGGAAAGTGAGCTTTCACAATCTCCACATTTATGGGCTATGTGTTTTAGTGGAATGTGGGCCTATGGTAGTCATTTAAGAGCGGAAGAAAAAGACAAAGGAAAGAAAAATTATGATTGTGTTGTTAGTGCTAAATTTCTTCACGAAACTGAGAAGAAATTTTATGTTAGACATCCAAGAAATTATTCTAGTGGACTATGGTGAAAATAGTCATATATTATTAAAATGTAAGTGGATCCGACCATCTGTAGTATAATTTGATGAGTATGGATTTGTACACGCAAATACAAGACAATTTTTATCAAAGCCGGATGAGCCGTATGTTTCCCCTCTTCAAATTAACTAATCATTTATAATTGATGATGTAAGAAGCCCAACATGGTCGTATGCCATTCAAGCAGAGTCTTGTTCAAAACGAAAATTCATTGAATTTTTTGATATAATGCCTGATGGGCAATATGTTAATTTACAAGAAATATTCAAAGAAGTGGATGAAGATGATGATGGAGTGTTTGAAGAAGGAATTTTGATTACCAATGAAGAGATTGGGACAGAGAATGCATTGCATGTCATAGATGAGGATGAGGAAGAAAATAAAGCAGATGCAAACATGAATGATCGGGATTTTGATCTTGCTAGCAATGCAGATGACTATGATGATGTTTTGTCACCTTAAGAGTTTATCTTGTCACCTAAAATTTGGTTATATGTATGGTGTAATTTATTACTGAATGTAATAAAGATCCGAATATAGGTATGCTTATTCACTGTTGTTTAACTGATACATTTTTGAATGTAATCATCATTATTCAATTGGTACACTGTATACAAAATCTGAGATGTTCACTACTGATTTGAAATGCATTTAAAGTTAGGTTCAATCATTCTTCTTCATTTTCTTACTTTGATTGAAAATTTGAAATTAATTTTGTTTAGTTAGAATATAATTTCTTGTCCTATATGTTTTCTAGATGCAAACATATAATTAACATCTATGATTTAATAATACATATAGATATCTTAACATTAGGTGAACTAAGCCTCCTCATTAAAAACAAAGAAATGATCTCTTAGGTATAACTAACACTGAAAACTAAAATTGAGAGACTGCAAAATTATAAAATTGTTCAATCTTTTCAATAAAATGATATCTAAAATACTGCATTCATAATAAAATCTAATGTCACACTACCGTAGTAGTCAATAGAGGTATGTGTGGGATGGCAGGACATATAGGTCAATGTACAAATGCTTACCGTATTACCGTGAAAACCAAATATGAATACCATGGGGTGGCGGTGCGAACATGTTAATAACTAAAGTAAACTGCAACCTCGCAAGGGGTAAACAGTGACACTACAGTATGGCAATGAACAATCAATCAACCGCTAGAATTAACCAACTATCTTACGGGAGTCCAAAGGGGTGTGCATGGGGTGGCGGTACTGCTAACCCTACCATATCGCTACCCCACAACGATTTTGATATGATAGAGCGGTATGGTGGTGAATAGTCACTCAACTGCTAGAATTAACCCGCCATCCCACGAGAGTCCAAAGGGGTGTGCGCGGGGTGGCAGTACTGCTAACACTACCCCACAACGGTCTTGAAATGATAGAGCAATACTACAATATAAGTTGTCAAAGCATTTAATGATTACATCATTTGATTTCCCAAGTTCAAAGGCATGTATTCAAACTCGAAATGTGGGAAGATTTTGAAATATTTTGCATGAATTGACATTAATAGTGAGGTGACCGAGCTCAACAACAAATATTACTTGGGTCTCGATGAAATTTTGGCAATCATTCACACAACCGAGCGTACCAGAGGCAAGAGAGTTCAAGTAGGAAGACTCTATAGTTCACAAAAACCCTCTGTAGCAAGTGTATAAGAACTGAATTTGCTTCTACAAGTAAACACTTAAAGAAATCAAGTAGGAGTAAATTCTTCATCATGCCACCCAAAAGAAGTCAACTTGTGAGTAAAAAGGAAGAGTCTAGAGTTTCTAAAAGAGAGAAGAGGTCCCTGCAACAATCCATTTTAGGTGTGATACCTAATTTTGTAAACAAAGGATTCGAAAAGGTGTTTAGAGATAAAGCCCATGGATGTAGAGACCCAATTATCCCTATCTTGGGGTGGGATCTGTTTTGGTACTTCTATGAAAAAAGGGATGACAAGATTCTAGTTTTGAATCCTTGGACCTTATATTTGGCCAAATTGATAGTCTCAAATGTCTTCGTAGATGTTGAGTTTATTAAAGTATTGGCACAATATTATCACCCGGCTACCAGGACTATAAGAATGCCAGATGGTTCACCATTAGTGGTGCTAACTAAAGAAGCAATTATAGAGTGTTTTATGTTAAACAAGGAAGCTATCACTAAGATCAACTTGGATAGAAGTGAGGAGGATTATAGGAGATTGAGAAAAAAACTACAGGAATGATGAACTTAATTTACACACGAAAAAGGGTGCAAACAATAGGAGGATACCTATCTCCCCCTCCAAAATTGAGTCATTTTCTATAAAAGACTTCCAAGTATATTTCAAAAGAACTTATTTTGCTTTGTGCCAAGTGCTTGGAATAGATGTCGCAGAGAGGATGCCAACCTATCTCATGATGATGGCAATGAAGATACAAAATCCCGAAGTCAATATTGAGTATGACTTTGCTATTGAAATTGAGAAAGGGATACATGAGGGATTTTTTCAAGAGAGAAATTAGCTCCCATCACTTTTAGGAAATACTCTTTGCTATATCATTTAATATTGTACCAAAATAGAAATAGTTGGACTAAAAGAATGTGTTTGGGAATGATTTGATGATGAATGGAATAGGTTGCCTGTACAAAACCGGTGTTACATCTGGGATAGTAGATATAAAAATAGTGATTATGTAATATTTCATGATGATTTCGTAATAAAGGTCATGACCACTCTTGGTCATATTTCACCAAGACTTCCTAATAAAATCATGCAAGTATTAAGACCTTTAGCATTGAAGCGAGAGTAGGGACACACTCACAATTTCGGTGACTAGTTCTTCTTAGAAGACCAAACAATAATAAGGGTCTATAGGTGTCCTCAAGCACCACATGTTTTACCTAAATTTGTTTCTTTTCGAATTTCATTTTTAGAATTTATGTGGCAAATGTTATGGATGGAGCAAGATGTTATGAAATGACTAAAAAATGGGAAATTCCTCCTTGACCAAACTAAATGTGAGGAGCTATCTGTAGGGTCACACACTCTTGAAGAACTATAGAACTATTTGAATATGAGGTATTCATTGAAGTCATGAGGAGAAAGGCTCTTGGATCCTAAATGGAATATTAGTTTTATAAACCAGACACTTCTCACCAAAGCTGAGATTACCCATGTAATAGATTACAAAGAAGATGTAATAAGAAATTGCTTTACACCTGATGAATTTTTTCAAAGGAAGAGGAAGTGGGAAATCATAATGAGGCTTGAGGAGGAGAAGAACAAAAGGGACACTGGATTCCAATGATTTTATGTTGAAGAAGGGGATCTTATCAAAAGGATGAACTTAATAATTGACAACTTTGAAAGATTATATGTTGAACCAGAAAAGTAACCTGAGGGTGAGTCTTCAAAACCTTCCAAGCTACCCATTAAACCAAGTGGTATTGTAATCACAGAGCCCCTACCAGACATTGCCACAATACAATCAGAAGCATCCCCTGAGCAACCAAGTCCTAAAAGGTAGAGGACACATGGAGTGTCCCCCTTAGTGGCATATGAAATAAGTGAAGGAGTAGGGGATACTGAAGAGGTAGCCAATGCACTTTTGAATTTTAAAGATGATGAAGTTGATCAGCCACCGCCTACGCTTGCAACTGATGCTCACAAACCAAAAGAAAGAGTGGATGTACATGGGAATAATGATCAAGAAGTGCATGATGATGAAAGTGTGATTGTTTCCCTTAGATTTATTGAAGATGATGAATTTATTCAAACTCTTGAGTTTAAGGATTTTTGGTTTAAGATGAAAAATGAAAGAATTTGAGGAGAGACTACAAATTAATAATATGGGCATTGAGGAGTCACAACATGGTCAGATTGTTACCCACACTTTTGAAGAACTCGAGATTAATGAAATTACTAATAGCCCCCAAGAAGCAAGAAAATTAGTCTTAGAAAGCAATATACTAATTATTCCTAGGATGGAGTGAAAAAAGATATTCTTACTGGATCAAGTAAGAAGCTAAGAAGATCCCATGTTGGTTTATGAATTCAATTTAGATGAGGGAATAAGTGGCATAGGTTACAGTCCAAGACTTGAAACCCTAGCATTCTGGACAAAGTTGAAAAAAAAAAAAAGAACCAGGATTGTTTGATGTTGTAAAAGAAATGAGAGGGATTGCCATGGTAAAGAAACTTCAAGACACATCAACATTGGAGGCAGCTACTATAACAATGCACTCAACAATATTTACTAGGGATGCATTTAAAGCTATGGAACTTAGATTGGCAGAATATGAGAAAGCATAGACTGATCTAAATGATGAAGTGAATAAGTTATTCATAGAAAATGTGAAATTGAAAGAGAATTTGAAGGGAGAAGGTTCTTCTAAAAGGACATAATTAATAGTATACCAACCCCTTGCCATCCAAACTGATACAGGTGCAATCACTGTTGAACAAGTAAATGTGCTAAAACAAGAAATTGAGAAGTTGAAAAGGACTAATGAAGAAATAAAGGAAAGAGCAAAGAGATAAACCCTCAAGGTATTGGAACATATCTTGGAGCCTAGGATTAAACTAATTGTGGACAAAATGGAAAATATGTATGAATGCTATGTCTCTTTGTCACAAGAAGTTGATCAGATAAATGCCCATGTACCTATATTGGACCTCTTATTCAAGAAATGACATGTATATCACACCTTAACGACTTTGTGCAAAATTAAACAAAGGAGTGTTGAGGCCCTCGCAGCTTTAAAGCCTACTGAGCAAATGGTCTAAATGGTCACAAATGAATTTCAATACATGTTTGTAGAAGACCAAAATATCAAGGTAAGAATGGATTCATTTCACAAACTAAAGTAGTGGTTCGTGCCTAAGATACTAAGGGATGATGATCAACTAAAAGGTTCCAAGGATTGGATAGATGAGTTTAGAAAAACTGTTCCCAACTGTCTCACTGATTTACAGAAGGATGGTGACATAAATATTCACCGCCTCAATTTAACCTTGGATGGAATAATTGCACTCGATGTTGGATACTTAAAATTCATCGCGGCTAGCAAAGGGTTATTAGATAATAGATGGAAGAGTCACTTGGCCAACACAAAAAAAATCCAGGAGTACAAATGGCCTCATGATTACATAGTGTACCAATGGGAGCAGACATATCTAGCTCCCCCGGAAGAATAGGCCGTGTAGTGATGTACCAAGCCTTGTAGATACTATCATGGAGAGAGGACCTTGCCAGATCTAAATGATCATGGGCAACTTGCGTTGAGTAACAAACTTTTGTATCTTGCGAGTGCTTTGAACTTCAACATCTGATCATTTCTCTTCATTTCTCATTTTTCATTGCTTTTATGTAATCCTATGTAAACAACGATAATTAAGACTTTTTGATTTATATTAAACGTGGGTAACTGAAAATATACTTTTTTATATGTTAGTCAGGACAAAATTTTGAAACGTATTATAAAATATTTTTTAAGATCAATAGAATGAAGTTATAATTGGTGGTCAAATTCTAGTTTCAATTGTTTATTGAAGTGAATTAATGAATGTTATCTTGTTGTCTCCGGTTTGATCTTTCCTTGTTATTTAAATAAATATATCAAGGGTATATCTGGTTTATCAAAACAAATTTGCTATCAAACAATTCATTTTGTACTACATTTTGGTAATTATGGCTAGTTTCATTACATTCAAATTCTGAATTATGGGAAATTATATACAGTAAATAGATTGATAGTTGTTCGGATAGTGAAATTAGCTCTCTTAGAAATTAACTGAAATATCTAGAAGGATTATTTTAATTAAAAATGATTTTGTGGTTATTTTTCTAACAATGATTTTATAGTGCAGCTAGCTTGCTATTTTCATTCAAGATACAAGTCATGATCAAAGTCAAGCACATACCAAGAAGATGGTACTCTACTTCAAACCCTCAACCTCACTTAGTTTAGTCTACCTACATGGTGATATTAAGGAAGTTTCCAAACAATTAATATATATCATTTGTTGTTTGTGAAGGAGAATCCCGTGAGATCCAATATGGCAGTGTATCAATATCCAGTTTCTTAAGTAAAGATGATGTCACAATTGGGAAATTTGTTGTGAAACATCAGGTTAGTAATTTTTGGATGTTAAGGCTTCCCAGTTGGATATCAAAGATCTTTTCTCATCAACTTAATTTGGAATTTATGTATAAATGGATTCTTTCATGGTGTAGGTCTTTACTGAGATAACACATGAACTAGGGTTGAAATTTTTGTTGTCCAAGTCTTATGGCATTCTTGGGTTTGGTTTCTAGGAAATTTCTGTTGATGATGTTGTTCCAGTCCATTTAGTGTTGATAGCCTTCATTCTATAATCTAAGCAATATCACCTTTCTTAAATTTTGAACAAGGTTCTGAAATCAAGGGTTCAATATGCATATTTCAGGACTATGTTGAACACTCTATTTAAGGCATTTGTTGACAAGGCTACAATTTTTAATTGATTTATCTTTTTGTTGTGTTTGAACTTACTTTTGTAAACTTACAATATACAATGAACTTTTATTCTTTCTGAATTGATACTAATAGTAACTTTGTTGGTTGTATTGAGGCACAACTTCATTCATGGTGGAAATGGCAGCACCTTGTTTCTCATATCAAATGGCACATTGCATATAAAGGAGGAAAGATTCTAGTTGGGTTATTGTTGACTGCATTGAAGGAGAGAGCTTCATATATGGGACACGATCAACACTCTCCTTGGATTCTACATGTTACAACTTGCTCCAGCAATATTTCCCACGATGTATAAATTTTAAGAGACGAAAGGGGCACATGCTCGTATTGAAGGGCTTCAAGCATGCGTTTCCATCATTATAAACGGTTTTTGGAGAAATTTCTTTCTTGCGGTCATTTCTATGCAATATGTAACTCAAATTTTTAGTCTTGTGAATGAAAATAATAATTGTAATATTCTATATCTAAGTTGTAACTAGAACACCTTTCTTTTATTAATAAAGTTCACCAATTTTTCCTTCTCAATGGATGTCTTATTGTGTGCAATTGATGATTGATGTGTATTTTTGTGTTTTATGCTTAAATCCTCAAATATCAGTTAATTAAAATGACTAAATATACTACTAATTGATATCAATTAATAATTAAATTGACTAAATATACTACTAATTAATAGAAATCAGTGAATAGCGAATATATATGACTAGATATATGACCAGTGAAATTAGTGAATAAAAATGACTAAATATATTACCAAATTGATCAAAATGATGATTAAAATTAATGACTAAATACTCTACCAATGCACAAAAATCAATAAATAAAAATGACTAAATAAGTGACCAGTTAACAACAATCAATGACTAAATATATCAATGAATAAAAAAATGACTAAATAAGTGACCAATTTAATATATCAATGACTAAATAAGTGACAAGATTACAACAATCAATGACTAAATATACTACCGAATTGATCAATCAAAACAACCAATAAATGACTAAAAATGGTTTAGTCATCAATCTGGTCGCGTTATATATGACTGGCAGTAAAATACTAATGGTCACGTGACCAAGTTCAATCATTTATAAGCAGTTTTTATTAGTTTTTTCAATAGTTTATTGTTGTTTTTGTACTAGTGAAAGGCGCTTCGTTGAAACCAATAATTCTTATGTATATAGATGCGGAGAATTAGATGAGCCAGTGTCCCCAACTAATTATCAACTATTTTTCCTTTGGTAAAATTCTTACTGTATCATCCCCAATCGACTTATGTAAAATAGGGAAGATGAAGGCATCATTAACCATTTTGAAATGCTTTTGGGACTATTTGTTCTCTAACTAGGTATAGTGTTCCAATAATATTTTTTGTCCATCTTCTTCTCCCAACATTCCTTTTGTAGTCAATCGTAAGAAGGAGGTATGTCTTGCTAACAAATAGATGACATAGGATTTCATGGTGAATTTATTGGTATTCTAGATAGTATTGAGTTAGTGATGCATGTTGTCACTTACTAATTGAGCCTTATCAATCTACTCTTTATATTTCAAGATCATCTCCATAAACTAATACATCTAGGTGTGATGTAGTTTAAAGTCTAGCTTACCCTTTACTCCATCCAATAAGGTGATCATGTTGTTAAAGAAAAATAATTATTAATTAATTGTTTTATTACTCTTTATGTATTAAGCCACCTTATGTGGCTATGTGTCACTTGAAAAAATAGTTGAACTCTTGTGTGGAATTTCTCATTTGCCACTTGGTGGAACCTTGTTTCCAACTTGAATTGAGCACTCCTACAGCGACTCAAACTTTTTCTCTTATTTGCACACCATACTCTTTAAAGATTTCACACACTTCTAATCAAACATTTCTTAGCTCTTGTATTGCATCTCTTGTTTCTCAATGTCATAAACTTATTTGATGTCAGCATTAAAGCAAAGATCTTACAAACTCTAACATGGTATTAGATTAGTTTTGCAGTTGATTGATGGTTTGATTTTATTTGTGTTATTCTTTGATAAATATAGATGCATGCAAATTCCTTTGTATGTTGTGTTTGTTTAGTGGGTTTGGGTGTTCTATGAAGCGTTTCCAAAAGGATTGTAACTAAGCTGAGGCCAATCCAAAGCGATCTAAGGAATGAATCAAAGGTGTTCACAAGGATTGGAAAATTCAAAGATCATCCATGCCTCGTGCAACCATTGATCATTCTTTGTGTTTGATATCTCTATTTTGTTTTCTCGCGTGTAGGCACTATATACCAGTGCATCCTCTCAGACTCTCCCTCATGGTCTCCACACATATACCTAGAGGCTTAGTCATGGATGGAGAATGTAAATAATTTTGTGGCTCCCCGATAGAACATTGTGCGAAATAAAAAGATGCTTGGCTACACAATACAAATCGGTTTCGATTTGATAGTGGTGGCATTGTCACTTTGGTGTGCCCTCTGGAATTTTGGGTCTATCGCATACATTTTCTGCCCTATCTCCTTCTTCATCGATACCAAGGATGCTTCCTGATCACTCTATTTCTATGTTTCCATTTTTTGAGGTTAAAAGGCTTGGCAACATTTTGTGTAGAGAACATCTCTTCAAAGTTGCGCAAGACTTTACCATGTGTCAACCCTGCCTCGTCAAATTTTTGTTCCTCAATATTCAAGTTGCCTTTTTAATTTGTTTCTCCAACATCTCCTATGTGGCCCCTCTATAGTTTAGGGTAATATTTTTAACTTTTATTGAAGTTTTAATACCAATGCATTTTGTAAATTCATTACAGAGTTTGAGCTCCTAGATATGCAACCTATAGTGAATCAAGCATATTCATCGATCTGCACCATATCTTTGTAAAGTTGCCTTCCTTAATTTTCCCCTTTATCCACCATGTGACCCTCTATCTTCTACGAGGTAAGGCACAGGTGTGGTTTGACCCTTTTTTTTTGCAAACCATTATTTCAGCTATGTGAAGATTTTCCTAATTCACCGCTCTATTAAGGAGATTACTTTAGTTTGTAAGCTCATTCTTCGCACATAAAAATAGAAAGGAATGAATCAAGTGCTTACCTCCATCAGCCAATCGTGCCACTATCAATAGAAGTCCATTCTTTGGTGACAGTTTTTGTCTATCAACTTCATTCAAGACTCCTCATGCCAAGCTATGCTTGTGTTCAAATTAAAATTTGTCATATTTTTAGCAAGAGACTTCTATCTAGGCAACTCCTATACAAGTTGTTTATTAAAGTGATTTAATGTTTATTTACAAGCACTTGCATCTAAAAGAGGTTCAAGGATGTAGTGTTGTATCTCGTGGTAATTTCACACTTGTATATTTCCTCCCCCCTCATTTATGGCATTTAGCCGCATTTATGATGAGGATTTTATGAGTTTGAATTTCATGATTCCAACTCCATAAGGGGAAGCATTAACAGTTTGCCACCTCATTTCTTGCAAATTTGTGAGTTGGACATCTATGCGATGTGTGGATGACTACATAGCGTGCTAGCATCTCTAGGCTTTACGAGTTCAAATGAATAATCTTGATAACCTTTGCTCGTGACACATGTCATAGTGGAATTTTTTTGAGTATAACAGTTCTTCCAGTCCATGCAACTTCACAAAACCCTCTTTTTCACTCTCATTGGAATTCATTCTCACTCTCTCTTTCTCCAACTTGTTCTCTTACTCCTTTAACTCCTTCATCTCATTTTTGGGTGACGCTCTACCATATTGACGTCTCACCAATAGCCAAAGCTCTCTTGCAAGCGCTCAACGTCACATCTATCAAGCCAAGAAGGAGCCAAAAACTATTGGTAACACTCTCTTGATTTATTATCTATTTGCTAGCATACTTATTATGTTTATATTTCATGATACAGGTTCTCCTCCATAGTGGGGTTTGCTCTTATCACTCATTGTGTCTATTTTGTGATACGAGTTCTCCTCCACCGTGAGGTTTGTTTTTATCATTTTATGTCTACTTTGTGACTTTTCTACTCTCTATCTATCTGGTTGTTTGTGGAGGTTAAAACACCAAAATGGGGGTTTGACTAAGGCAAGCCCCAATTCAACCCCAACACTTTTCCTCGTTTTTCTAATGTGCAAGTTGTTCATATGAAGCTTTACAGGAGGCTTAGTAGCATTGAAACTTTCATGAGTAAGTGACTTTCCCTCTTTATTGTTTCCTTTCATTTATGCTCTTTGTTACATTAGTAGAATAACTAAACCTCATATCTTGAACATTTAGTAGATTATTTGAATTTTGTGCAAGGATTTAGTTCTCTATCCATACGAGATGCCAGCGCTTCCTCGAGACAATAGCATGTCGCGCTATCATCCTACTCCCACATTGAAATCCTTTGGCCAAGATCTTATCCTCTTATCCCATAAATCTTTGCAATCAACTCTTTCGATTCCTGAATTCCTTTATCTATGAACATTCCAAAAACTTTGGTTTAAGTGTGTTTTGCAATCTCTTTCATCTTGAACCTCCATCACTCGAGTCTATATCATTGAGGTGACCAAGTGAAATTCTCTCCCTTTAGTCCTATTCATCTTGGGACTTGGGAGTAGCGAATCCCCTCCTTCACATCTTGGTGAACTTGACATGAAACGTGAATCATGTCAGATATTTTTCTACAATGTTTTAATGTTTATGATAATGTTTTTTAAGAAATATTTTGATATGCTAGATGATGTCTTGGATGATTTATTAGAGGCATCTTCTCCTATCTGCGTATCTCCTAAACAAACCTCTTTATCACAACCATCTACTTCCTCTTCGCAAGTAGAAGAGTTCGTAAACGTAGTGATTATCTTTGTGGCTCCTCAAAGGCCTAAGAGACTCATCATTTACGTGATTCCATCTAGACCTTCTCCTAAGAGGATTCATTCTATTCATGGGGTTCCCATATCTAATGACTCATTGGACATTTATACGAGATTCTTAAAATTTATGGACTCTTCCTATAATGTCGTAGGACATACATACGAAATACAAGGAAAGGGGGAAGGTGAAATAGGTAGACCTAACAATGAGGGACCTCTACCAAAAAGCGAAAGGGGGTGTCCACCTAATCACATGTTCATCTTTCCCAAGTTCATTGGGAAGAGGGATAGTGCCACAAATGATTAGAATTGACTTTCAACCTTCAAGGTGAGTCAGCCTAGTTTTGGACACTATGTTACCCTAACTTCCTTATGAAAAAAAAGACTGAACAACAGTTTTGGGAGAAGAATAAAAGTGCATTAAAAATCAAGCTTATGAGGTTTAACACTTGAAGCACAAAGTATTATGATAATATTGACAGAAACAACCATTAACCAACAAATCTAAGAAGGTTAGGATGATGTTTACCTAGCTCCAAAAGTGGGTTTCAGGCTCTACTGAAGGACATATTCGCCTAGGGGTGAATAGGTCTTTGTACAGGGCTCTAAAAATTATTTTTGAAGTCCTTGAATCCAAGATCTAAGCTTTTGATTCCCCCAGGTTTGACTATTGGAAAGCCGAAAAGAAAACATGCAGGTGAGTTTCCATGTCTTGACAACTTTGCAAAATGGCACTTTTGATCCAATTTCAATCCTTCTTCACTTGCAAATCTACAAACACACAAAGAGGAGAATTTTTTTTGTTTTTGGTGTATAAAGGTTTGCCTTGGCCAAGCCCTAGTTTGGTAATTAAAATTTGATAAAGAAATAACAATAAAATGAATGAACAAAGCTTGTTACACCTCACAAAACCCTTTAATGGCTGCCCTTAGAGGACCAAAATCTATCACGTCACTTCAAGGATTGGATCTTGTATGAAAACTTGATTAGATGCTTGATTTGACACTTGGTTTGATGCTTGAAAACTTGAAACCTACATCACAATGTTAGGTCAAAAACATGCATGAACACACATAAATATTGACATCATGATAGGATCTTGAATGTTGCAATAAATGAGTGATAAATCTGCTCTCCAATGCTCTTGACAATAATCTTTTCTCCTATGAAGGTTGTCTTAATGCTAGATAATTTTGCTTAGATTTGAATTGATAAAAAGAGCTTGTATTATAGGTGTTTCCTTAATTACCTGACAATTAAACACTACAAGTTGACCTTTGTAATTTGAATTTAGATCATTAAAATGTCGCCAAAAAACATATTAAAAAATGGATCCTGATACTTAAGGACTCATTCATTGTAACATGCCCAACGTTTTACCCGTTGATTTCAACTAAGTCTTAACCCATATGTGAACAATTTACGTTTGCAAATTCATAGCAATAAAAAATTTCCTTTTCTAGTTCATTAACAAGATCACGTTGAAAATATTCATCTTATTTTTAAAAGGCTTCAACTCTATAAGATGAGACTAAATCCTCTTAAGTGTGTCTTTGACATTGATGCTGGAAAACTTTTAGGATTTATTGTTTCTCCCTGTGGAATCAAAGTTGATACAAGTAAAATTGATGCAATTGTTAACATGTCACCACCTAGAAACATCTCTCAATTACATAGTTTGCAAGGGAAGATTCGGGAAATTTGTAGATTCATGTCTTAGTTGGTTGATTTTACCCTCCCCTTTACGCATTTGTTGAAGAAAGATGTCTTCTTTCGATGGGATGATGAGTGCAAAAGAGATTTTTAATCAATAAAGAGCTATTTGGCCAATCCTCCTATCTTAATGTCAGTTATTCATGATAGACCCTTTTTGATTTATATCTTTCTATCACCTCATGCCTTAGCAACTTTGTTAGTTCAACATGATGATGATGGTAAAGAAAGAGCGGTCTACTACAATAGTTGTATTCTAGTTGATTATGGAACTCGTTATTCTGCCATGGAGAAACAATGTCTAGCTCTCGTCTTTGCAACATAGAGGCTATGACATTATCTTCTTCATGCTAAAACTCATGTCATTGTGAAAAGTGATCTCCTAAAGCATCTATTCACTAGAATTGATCTTTCGAGAAGGCTGGAAAAATGGGTAATGTTGCTCTCTGAGTTTGACATCAAGTTTGTAACTCAAAAAGTGATTAAGGATCAAGTTGCTACCGATCAATTGGTAGAAGCTCCCTCATCTCATTCCTTCCCTAATCTAGATTTATTTTTGGATGAAGACCTTTTTGAAATTGACCATGAACCTGTGTGGGAGATGTAATTCGATGGATCAAGATGTCAAGCTAGCTCTAGAGTGGGTGTAGTCTTAGTCTCACTTTAAGACAAGCCAATTCCTCTATCTTTTCAATTGGAATTTCATTACACTAACAACATCCTTGAGTACGAAGCCCTTATGATAGATTGTATGCCATGATCACTTTAAATATTAAACATCTTCACATACATGGTGATTTTGAACTCACTATAAATCAAATTATAGGAATGTATCAAGCCAAGCAGAATAAGCTATCTAAGTATCAAGATTTGGCCTTATTCTTGATTGTTTCTCTTCCTTTATAATAAACAATGTTCCTAGGAGAAAAAACTGACACATAGATGCAATGACGAGTGTCGCCTCCCTTGTATCTCTAAATGATAGTATTGAAGATACCACTTTGTGGTTTAAATTCTCCACTCTCCTATTATCTTAGATCAACCTGAATCCGATGCTCTAGCGTGTGCACACATGGACTCGAAAGAATGGTACTCTCATATTTATAATTATCTAAAGACTGGAAATTTTCCCAATGATGTGATGAAAAATGCTCACACTTGAATGAGAAAACTTTCAGTTTGATACATTAATTATTGATTTTTCTTATCGAAAGTCCTATATTGGCCTTCATCTTCAGTGTCTCACTAAAGCGGAAATACTCCTTGCCCTTCAAGAATCCCATTCGGGCTCTAGGAGTGGACACTTTGGTGGTAAATCCCTAGTGCATAAATTGGTTCATATGGGATATCTTTGGCAAACAATGGAGCATGACTCCTTTGCCTTTGTCAAAAAGTGTTTGCAATGTGAACAACATAGCAATATTATCTAGGCTTGTACTCAAGAGCTCCAAAATCAGACCTCTCTTTGGCCATTTTCAAAATGGGGGTTGGATATTATCGGAAAAATATCATGAGTCCTTCTTCTAAAGGACATTTCTTCATCATTACCTCTATAGATTACTTTATGAAATGGGTCGAAGTTGTCCCATTTTGATCCATGAACACTAAAGCACTTTATACATTTCTTCTAAATAATATCTTTGCTTGTTTCAAATTGCCTTCTACCCTTATTTTGGATAATGGTACTTCTTTTAAGAAAAAAGAGGTAAAGCAATTCTTGGAAAAGTTTCACATTCAACACCATTTTTCTACACCATACTATCCTCAGTCTAATGGCCAAGTTGAAGCATCTAATAAAAATCTTGAAATGATTCTCTGCAAAAATAGTAAATAATCATGGTAAGGATTGGCATACTCAATTAACATACACCTTGTGGGCTTATCACACAAGTGTTCATACGATGACTAGTAAAATATCGTATAACCTCCTATATGGTGTTGAGGCTTTCATGCCTTAAGAGTTGGAAAGTTTATCTTTGCGAGTTTCTCTTAAAGGGTTAATTGATGATGACACATACCATGCTAATGTTTGCATCATCTTTAGTTGCTCAATGAGCATTGATTATAGGACCTCAACCATCTTCCAGCTTATCAACGATCAATTTTTAAACATTATAATCAAGGTATTCTTTCTATAACTTTCAAGGTAGGTGATCTAGTTCTCTAAGAGAATCAGAGAAATGTAAATGCGTTGCTTGATCAGAGGGGGAATTTTAGCCCTAATTGGTTAGGCCCTTATATTATCATCTTCGTGTATGGTTTTGGTGCCTATGGATGGAATGGCTCTAAAAGAACCTATCAATGCGATGCACCTTTATCGATACTATGCATAGTGTCTATGTGGCATACATGTGATGCTCGCCCTACGCAGATTGTAGTTCATTATGTTATGAAATTACTTCATTAACACATTATCCTATTATTTTGGGTTATGATGTGAACATGCGTATGTGTTTAATTTATTTAATTAGGAATTATTCATATATGTGTTTTATTATGGTGTGTATCTGTGCATTACATTTGATTAATTTTCTTAGTTAGGCAATTAGATCATAATTGTATTTAATTAACATACATCAATGTGTGTTTATTAGATCACAATGGAATCTAATTTAATCATACATCCATAAGTACAACATGCATCACATGATCATACATGAAAATAAAAGCATACAAACAAATAACACCATGATGTCAAACCAAAAGCTCATATATATCAAAATGTGTATCATATACATGTATCACACCATTGTATCAAAATGTGGTACCTATGTATTTATACATATGTTTATATGTATCAAAATAATGTTGTGTAAAATTATATCATTAGCATACAAACAAATAACACCATGATGTCAAACCAAAAGCTCATATATATCAAAATGTGTATCATATACATGTATCACACCATTGTATCAAAATGTGGTGCCTATATATTTATACATATGTTTATATGTATCAGAATAATGTTGTGTAAAATTATATCATTAGCATACAAAATTTGGTACATATGCAAAATGGGCCTCTAGCCCCTCAACACATGGCTCCCTAAGCCCTCTGGTTTTGGTGGTGATGGAGGTTGAGGCTAGACAGATGTTATGGAACGTGATTGATGTGACCACAACACAGATAAGCTCACTCATAGCACTCATAGTCCTCAAATCTCTTTGCGCAACTCCACAACCTCCATCTGTAGTCATGCCTCCTAGTTCTAGGCCTACCATAACTCTTCTTGAAGTTGCTATAGCTACGGATCTACAACCGACCTCATAGTTGTTGCCTGCTTGTCAAGGTCATCGAGCTAGATTTGCAAGGCATCACATTCCCTCTCAACACTCTCTACCTGCATCCTAGCTTGATCTCGCTCGATCAAGGTAGTGTGGAGCTCGACCACCTGTTGATCTTGTTGTTGGGTCACAACAACAACATTGGTGGTCCTTTGCACAACCTCTACACATGACTCCTTGTATACAGTCCTCAAATGTGCAATAGGCTTGAATAAGTGGGTGTGTCGCTCTGTTGAAGTCAACATGTACATGTTGAGGATACTCCCCTATACTGGCACGACCAAGGCCACCTCAAAGACACACCACCCAATGAAAGTGATCCACTCCTATGTATCCACTGTAACCACAAAGTAGTAGACATTGTTAGTACCAGATGACATAAAAACATGTGCATAATTATATGAGATAAACTAAAACAAGAAGTACTAAAAGGAAATAACATCAAACAGTCATATACCTGGATCCTTGGCCTACTAGTGTAGATCCAAAGGGGGTGCAATGCTAGGACTGATGCTTTCTGCTACTATTGCTATAGGGGGACACTGGCTACCAAAGGTGGCGTTGTTGAGACTGGGACAATAGTTGGGGGTGATGAAAGCCTTCACCACCGCTTGGGCCTCTTTTTCGCTTCACCTGTTGGTCATCACTTCCTCGAGCCTCTCCTCCTCTTCCTTGCCCCTATGCACTAACATTACTTATGGGAGATTGTGTCAGGAAAATCGAGGCAGGACTCGTTGTCATCCACCAGGATCTGTAGTCGCGACCGACCCCTACATCATCGATGGTTAGCATCGGGGGATAATCATCATCTAACCATTTTTCACTAACAACGACATCTGCTATGTCTGGATGATGATGATTGCTTGGTCTAGAGGCACTCCTTGCCACTCAAACATGCATGGGAGGAGTTGAGGGGATGGTTTGTAAAATCCCGAGCTATCAAGAAATCATGTGCTAGTAATAAGGAACAATAATATAATCGATGTGACCTACTAGGAACCAATCACACTACATATGACACTGTTGTTGCCTATCTATGGGCCATTACATGCCTCTATATGGTCACCATCTCACATCATGGGATTGCAAAGAATCAAACTGTAGCTGCCAAAAAGAAAGGTCTTCATATCTCCAATCACGTACCAATGGGTGGCCATTGGTGTACTGAGAGTCGTGCCCTAGGAAAACTTGATTGGAAACATGCACATGATGTGTGCAAAACCCCACACTTGTATGAGGATGAAAACTATGAGGATGGAATACTCATAATGAACATATCGCCCTAACTCATGGTATAAGTGGGTGAGCATGCTACAACCCCAAGTAAAAACAATCCATCGCTCCTCCATCTTGTGAATAGTATGGAAAAGGTCCTCGTGCAAGTGAGAGCCTCCCCATCCATGATGACTCAAAGGGTGACTGTGACTACCATCACCCTCCTAATGAGTGGGATTGCCACTTGTCCCTGCTCGAACCACCGTATGTAGATGTGACTGGTGGTATCGTTGAGCTCTGTGTGCCTAGTCCAATACTATTGGCCCTCTAGGACCTCTCGAGATGATCATGTGTCATCACAGGCCACATGTCATTCATAGATGGCCAAGTCAATGATCTAATACACATCCTTGAGTGTGACCATCATCTATCCTAATGGTAGGTTGAAAGAGGAGGATGATGTGTCCCAACACTCCATTAGTGCCATCAACATGGGAGGATGGTACAACATCTTTGGGAGCATATAGGCCCACCATAGGCCTACATGTCAAAGGTGATCAATATGATCAAGGTGCATATAGGTGTCCTGATCTCAAAGTGTAGTAAGCATGTGCCCACCCTTGTGTTCTCGTATCTCAAGCTAATCCTACAAAAAGGAAACAAAATGTATGTCATAATTATCTATAGGAAAAAATTCTAACTTCTACATCAAATATTTTTCTAAATTTGACCTTTGGGATGGAGGCGCGTTGCGTAAATGTCTGTGTGATGCATTGGAATCTAAGGTTGACCACCATGAATGATGCCTTGATGACAATGTGCATGGCAAATTCCAGTGCGACCAAAGGCCGCCGACATGCCGATCAGACGCCTACACTGCTTTGAAATTGGAAAAACTAAAAAAAATGCCTAGAAATGGAAAGTTAAGATCAAATTCCTTGTTCCTCATTGACCTTGTTTCCCTCGACTATGGCCCTACAAAGCTATTCGATATTGGGGTCCATGTAATCTCATCTACAAGGAATTTTGTTGACTTTTCTCTCACCAAAGTCAATAATTCACTTGCAGTGAATAGTGAAAATGACCCTTCTATGGGCTCTCTCAGGTATATATAGGTCATTTTTGGCCCATTTTCTCGGTGAACTTGGTCCTTCCATTCTTCTTATTTTTACCCCACCTCCTTGGGGGTGAAAATAGGAGTGGTCATATACTCACCTCTTCATCATATTTTTCTTCTGAACCACTAGATTTTTCTTAATCATTCTTCTCACCGCAGTTGCTTCTCCCTCTTTTTGAGTTGACTTAAATTTGAGTTTTGTAGAACAAAACTTCATGTATGATGTTGTGGTTTCTCACTGAGCTTGATCGTTAGGGGCATTTTCAGTATCATCCTACTTGACCTCTACAACCTCTATAGTATCCTTTTTGGCATGCAAATTCCTAAATTTTTCAAATTTTCAAGCTCGTACGAATGTTTTATTTTCTACTTTAGTGTAGTTGATTTTTCTCAAAAATTGGTTCACTAAAGTGGGGGCACAATGTAGTGTCATAAAATTGTATCCCATGGCAATTTTACACTTGCACATTTGGTCCCTTGCATTTATGGCACCTAGCCACATATATGACAGGTATCTTATGAGTTGGAATTTCACGATTCCAACTCCATAAGGGGCAATGATGAAGCGTTAGTAGTTCGAAACCTCATTTCTTGCAACATTGTGAGTTTGATGCCTATGTAGTGCATGCAAATCTATGTGGTAGAAAGGATGGACACATTGTAATAATATTTTTCTAACTATCCATATGAGTCTCTAGGTCTTAAAACATATGTTAGAACCACACACCAAAACACTCGGTCCATGATAGGAATATTTAATACCAATGAGAGAATGCCAACAATATTCATAGTCATACCTCAATTAATTTTTAGTACTAAAAGAAATCAACATCACCTTCCGCATGATGTAATAGCACATGCGTGCAATTACAAATAAAAGAAATCAAGCTTACAATAATCATGCTATGATGTGATGTGATAAAATTTCACCATATGGACATCAAGCGGGAACCACACCACCTTAGAAAGAATGCATCATGAGAGAGAATAATCAATAGAAAAGGTTACCATCGATTACCTAAACAAAGGGGCTAGTCAAATGACAAGATTGTATACTTTAAATCATGACTTAAAAAGATTCACACCAGCATAACAAGTCACCAAAAAAATAAAAATTCACAATGATAACAACATAGATACTTAATTTGGAACAATGGCCTTAGGAATCAAATAAATGCTACAAGGCATAACCATTAAGACCCCAAAACTTATCAAAGTAATCCAACACTTAACACCTTTAGAGTCTAAAGGTATCCTTTGTTCAAATCTAGGGTTTGGACAAAAGATTCTCTCAAAAGTAACCATTCCTTTCGGAATATTATTCATATTCAAGTTGATTACACCTTCTTCATATTGTTATATTGGGTCTTGATAAGATTTATCAATAACCTGATTTTAAAAAAACTCTAGAATTATAAATTCCAAAATGTCCTTGTCATTTTCAAAAACTTAGAAATTTCTAACATTGTCAAGGATTGTTGGGATGCAAACCAATTCTATAGAGAATCTCCTTAGTTAGACCGATTCATTGGTTACAAGTTACTTGTTGCAACAACTAATGCATATGGAATATGATTCTTCCTTCTACGAATGAGTTTAGTATTGAAAGCATTGAAAGCTTCAATCAAGTTCCAAATTCGATTCATATAAAATGTCAGTATTTTTCATGACATGAATACTAGATTTGGACCTATTTTACTACCAATTAAAAATCCCCTTACACCTGCAAACATGTCACTTTATTCTTGTGTGCTTGTAGAAGTTTGTGTATTAGGGTTTCATATTCTACTATATTGTTTGTACAAACTAATTTTAGTCTATAGTAAGCAAGAAAGGCCTTCCCTTTTGGATTAACCAATTCTATTCTATGTCCACTCCCTTGCTTATATTTTGATCCATCAAACCTTAAAATCCACATGTGATATTCACATGAATTTTGGACTTGTTCTTATTAAAGTGGAAATGCCAAATTTTAATTCATGGGGGTGTTGTTCCATGGATATGGGATGAACATCTTGTTCAATTTATTCTATATTATAAAATTCTTCTACCAATGTTGTTGAATCTTACTCAGATTTGGTCAGAATTATTTATAAATCTTTTCAATGTGTTTGGTGTGATTAAGGAGAATCAATGTCTCAAGCAAATGAATAATCATAAAAAAACATTTAATTATGAAGTTATATCTCATTCTAATTGAATATCTCATGTTATTCCTCATTAAATTTGATGACGATTCATAGAGTATAATTTATTAGCATGAGATTATTATTTTATTACTTTTTATCTTATTTAAAAATTAAAAAATAAAATTCAAAAGTTAAGTTTAATTTTAGGATATCAGGAGTTTAGCTTAAAATAGTTAAATGGATAATTTGAATCTTTATGTTAAGATTTGGAAAATGTTTTTAAATCCATTATTTTAGACATATTCATGCCTATATATTTGTAGCTTTCTCCTCATGTAGGCATATTGGAAAATACATTTTTTTGTATTTTATTTTGCAAAGAATAAAGTAATTTGCTAGATTTATTCTCCAACCGCCAAATTTTCTTGCTATTTCTATATCACTTGGTATCTAAGCAACAATCCTCTGACCCTATGTCATTCCTACTATAGGTAGTTGATAATATTGCTCTTTCAATGGAGAAGACTTGTTGGGAGAAACCATTGAAATACTTTATTTAGTCATTGTTGTGGATATATGTGGTGCCACTGTTTATTTGCATTATTTTCATATTTATCTAATTGTGAAAATTATTCCATATTTTTGTATGTTCGGTGGCCATTTTACCCCTATTGTTATTCCATAGGTAGTTTTTATATAAGAAATATTTAGTAAAATAGTTTATGAGTTTTGAAGATCTTATTCTAATATTTCCAAAATATTTTATGGTTTTAAATTTTGTTAAGATTAGAGAAATTTACTACAATTTTAACATTGTTGTTGCAGTTGTCGAATACAAATAAAACAAGCAGTTTTATTGGTTGTTTTAGGTCCAAGGATGTGGTTTTCAGTATAAATATGTGGTTTTTTCTTTTTGGCATGGATTTTCCAAAAAATATAGAATTTAAATTATTTATTTTATAAGATTTTATTTTATTTAGTTCTATCATAAGTTTGTAAAAAATTATCTTAATTTTTTGAGAGAGTATTAATTCCATAACTTGTGATCCAATAGGTATTTTTCTTTAAAAATTGGCCACATAATGTCTAATAGAGTTCCAAACATCCTTGTAAAGTGGTTTTATTCCAGATTTTACATATCTCTCATTTTATTGTTTATGTCAAAACTTGATTCTAGTAGAGTGTTGGCTTATACTGCTTGTCCATTTTTATTGTTGGGAGACATTTAAAGCATTTCATTAGCTTAACTCACAATAGCATGGATACTAATTTGGTTGAGAAAGTTGTCAAACTTGTTGGTGTAATAGCCACATTGATGAACAAAGTCAATGATATTACACTAAGAGTATCACAAATCTAGTACTCAATTACAAATAGGCATGTAAAGCTATCAATCAAGCACAAGAGCTTGCATCAATTTTATAAGGCCAAATTATGATGATTCTACAACAAATTCACTATATCCAAACCACATGCTACTTAAAAAAATTGCAATCATATTCACATGTGTTTCAAGAGCCAAAGACACTTATGATGAGAAATAAATAGGTTCAATACCAATTGTTGAGAAATTCAATGTCTATCCAAATATGACTATAATGGATGAGATACAAGGCTTGGACTACAAAAAAATGAAAATCTGAAACTTATATGCAAATATGAAAATTAAGGTTCGTTAATGTGGAATTACCATGATTATATCTATCTTCTTAATGATGCTAAGAATCAACCAACATAACATGCTTAAATACACTACCTTATGCGAACTTCTAACAAAAATATATAAAGAATAACATCACCATAAGATAGCATCAATGAGGCATAAATCGACAACACAAGATCATCACATAACACAAGATTTATGCGGAGAAACCATTGTGAGAAAAAAATCCACCAAGAAGAAAGGCTAAGTATGCATTATCTTCAAACAAATGAGATTACAATACAATCACTTCTATTCTCCTCTTTACCTCCACCATGGAAGCACTTGTGCACTTGTGAATGACCTCCTTATGCCTCAATCTATCCTTGTTCCTATAATGAAACTCTACATTCAATTGTGGCTCATTTTTCTACATCCAAGAGGTTGAATTTATAGACTTGTGAAGACATCTTAAGCCCCAAACAAGGCTCTCAAATAAAAAACTTCATTCCAAATGTCCTCAAACCTTAGAATACCTCCTTGGAATATGAAAGGATACTGATTTTGGATCCAATACTTTCCCTCCAACTTGGGCACCCAAACTTGAGAGATAAACATTACATTAAATGAAATAAATGATGGAATACCAAGATACACTTGTTGCCTAATTCCACACTCCCACTTGGAGAATCCCAACAATCACTCATTCATCCTTTCCTTATCTTTTATCATCCCATTTTAGGCATCCACGTGTGGGGAAAACAATGTTAAATATTTATGTCCACAACTAACCTTTACTGCTACTAATGGAACCATAACCCATTATGAATATATTACAAACAATGATGAGAATTAATATTATAAAATATTTTCCCAAAACACCCTAAGTGCTTAGTTACACTTTCCAAGGATGTTTGAAAAAATGAAATATGACATAGGATTTACAAGGGGGATGACACCTAATCCTAACATTCTCTCACTTAACATCGAAATTGTAAATACATCCATAAGAATCACAAACAAAGGGAAAACATCTCTTAGCAAATCATGTGCCATGTAAATCTTCACCACGATCTTATGCTCTAACAAGAAATCTGCAAAAGCAATCATGATAACCACCATCAATAAAAAAAATCCTCCACATCCTCCATTATGCCACCTACGAAAGAAAAAGGACATGCCAAGGTGAAACATATCAATTGTCATTGAAACTTGCACCAATATTTACATGAACACAAGTATCAAATTCAAATGATAACAAAGGCTTTGAGTAGCTACCTTACTCATACCACCTATCTAATAGAAACCACAACAAATTGCAACTCATCCAAGGTAATCATACATCAAACCAAGGTATATAAATCATAGATAGAGCATCATGTCATCAACATATCAACCCAAAATCTACAATCTCGTCTCTATATACCCATCCTCCTATCTTAATGCAACATACCAATGTACAAATGACATAGGCAAGGCCAATTAACAATGTTTGCATAAACAATAAAACAATCTCACAGATATAGATAGTCCACATCTGAATCATCCCATTGCAACCAATAGGCTATACACACCTATAAATTATATAACTTGTAGATCCCAATCTAATGTAACATACACAATTATCATCACATTAGTAACCAAAAAACCAATATATCAAAGAGGACCATTGTATGAGTAATGTCAAATCTAAAAATAGATCAAGGCATATCAAGTCTATCTATAGTACTTCACATAAAGGATGTGGCTAATTCCTCTATTACATAGTGTTAAGGAAACTTACAATGATATGCAACTATCACAAACAAATATATTGCAATACCTCTCTCACCATTGGTCTTGATAGCTCTCCCAAGTTCTTCACACTCAACCATGTGAATAAAAATATCCAAGAAGAATACCATGACCACAAAGAGAACTTGCAAATCAAACCATATCCTTGTTCCACACTAACATGTACCAAGTTGTGTAATGTAATATCTCCTTCACCATTCCCAAACTAAAAGGATATCAACATCTAACATTCAAATAAAAAAAAAACATGGCATAAATATATGTAAACCTCTCATACCAAAGATCAAACCAATTAATAATTACCACAACAAAGGGAATATTCCCAAAGCCACAAACCATTTCCTATACCTCTCCAAATAAGTCGTCAAAACTAGATCCATAGGTCAGGACCAAAACAAAGAGAACAATGGATATCCATAAACCATTTTTATTCTTAACAAGTCTTCAAAATGTTTATATTCAAGACTAACTCATATGAGAAGACAAGATACAAAAAAAAATGTATTTGATAATCGAGTGGGTAATATCTCTCAGATCATTCACTTTTCATGTAAATCAAGAGTGGGATACAAGATTGGCATATGCACACAACACCAAACAATGACAATCTTCTCTTTGGGTCCATAATGGGTTCACATCCATAACTAGGTGAAGGCTCCTCGATCTTTCTGCTGAAATCCTCATCAAAGAGTAACCATCTCAATATATGATCCCATAAATAAGAGATCTCTTAACCTAACCAAAGTCTTTGTAGACTCCATGAGCAACCACCAACCAATCCATTACAAATTCAAATGCAACCCTACAAAATCACAAGGCTCCAAGAAAATGATTAATACTCAAAACCAAAGAGAACCAAACAAGACCATTGTCAAAATTCTAACTCTAAAATCAAGAATATATCATGATGTCATGATCTAACATCACCTCCTAGGAGATCACATGAAAATAACTATCCATTATCAGATGATGAATCAACATCATTGCCAAAGCTCCCACTGAACTATGTAAGCAAGATCTTCAAGAATTGTCATAACCATATCCTAATTAAAGATCCTGCATGGTCCCAACATAATCAAAGAACTCAACACAATGAGCTCCCAAAAGGTGAAGTACAACCATAATCTCCAAACCAATAAGATACAAATTCCACACATCCTTTGTCAATAGAACCAAAGATATCATTAAACTCTCACTACAATCTAAGTGCAAAATCCAAGATCTCCTTATGACATCAACAACCATTACAAAAGGCCATCCATCTTGTAATCAAAGATTATCCATGGCTCAATACACATTGTAACAAATTAGAACCAAAATCTTGAAATAAAGAATATAGAACACATTATGTAACTCCATAAAGCTCCCACTAGAAGTAATACTGAGTTATACATGGCATCATGACCAAAATCATTGCCAACACTCTACTAAAAGTGAACAAAGCTTCTTGTGCACCATAATCTACTACTATAGGTTCAAATGAACAACTATATCAGGTACTCCCAATAACCACCTATCATTTCAATAAGCATACCAATGTAATAATGGTGACCAAGAATATGACCTACCAAATAGAATCCACATCAAATAATTTTACAAGATCTACACATATACAACATCTCAAAGGAGAAATACATAATCAGTGCTCCAATCTCAAATAACTAAAAAAATAGATTCAAGCCCACATTATTATCATTCAAAATATAGATATTTAGGTATAACGTGTGGATTTCCAAGATTCAAACGCTAGAATTAATGCTACATTTGATTTTCCAAACAAACCCACATAGGAGTAACCATAGATCAATAAGAACCCTCCAAGAATCCACGTAAACCTTTAACTGTCTTCATCTAGAACACCGTGAATATAGTTTCATCATAGGTCTACATACCATAACTTTTAGTCAACATGTAAAACCATCTCTGTAATTCTCAAATCTATTTAAACATCCAGACATTCACATGTCAAATGACATAGGATTTACAAGGTGGATGTCACCTAATCCTAACAGCTTCCCCCAAAATGAGGAATTAATCAAACTATTTGCATTGTTCATATTGCACCTCTTCCTAATGCCCCATTGTACCAAGAATCAATTCTCTAAAGTGATGATATTAAAAGTAAAATTGAGGATTTATTCTCTAAAGGATTCATTAAACCACTTAAGTACCTCCCATTTTGTTTCACCAATTTTGCTTGTGCTCAAGAAAGATGAAACTTGACATATTTGTATTGATTTTTGGAAATTAAACAAGATCACCATAAAAAAAATTCACTTCTGCTCATTGATAACCTTTTAGATCAACTTAAAGGTGCCAAATTATTATCCAATATTAATCTAAAAAATGGGTATCATTAGGTCAAAATTCAGGCATAGGACAAATGGAAAACAAATTTCAACACTAAAATGGGCATTTGAGTGGCTCGTGACATCGTTTGGTCTCACCAATGCTCCTACCACTTTTCATGTGATTGATACATGAGGTATTTAATGAATGTTTGGACAATTTTTTTATCATCTATCTAGATGATATCATTGTCTTTTCTCACACTTGGAAATTCCATCTTCAACATTTGGAACATGTTCTTCATACACTTCAGCAAAATAATTTGTATGCCAACTTTCCTAAGTGTTATTTTGGTCAAGCATCCATTTCCTACCTTAGATTTGTCATTGATGCACATGGATTTTAGGTAGATCATACAAAAGTGGAATTTCTTCTCAATTGGCCTACTCCTTCAAATATCACTAAATTAAGGAGTTTTCTCGATCTTTCCAACTTCTATTGCAATTTCATCCTACATTACTTAAACATTGCCATACCTTTGCACCAATTGGAAAAGACCAATGTTTCCTTTAAGTGGACATAAAACCATTCTCATGCTTTCAACACATTGAAAGAAAAATTATATTATGCACTTGTTCTTGTTCTACCAAATCTCTCACAACCTTTTGAGATTGAGATAAATACTTCATAATATGTACTTAGAGTTGTTTTAAAGAAAAATTGGCATCCTATGGCCTACAATTTATAAACTTTCTTCATTTCTAAACAAAACTACTTTATGCATGATAACGAATTATATGAATTGGTCCAAGTCATCATGTACTAAGATCTTGGTGGTATCATCTTGGCTTTAAGATCTTGGGGTTCTACTTTATTATATGGTATTTTTTGTATTATAGTTTAGTGTGTGTGGACCATGGTTGATATTAATTTAGGATATGGTTATTATAATGATATAGATATCTTAGTACCGTAGTTTAGTAGAATCTTTGGAAGTGATTTGGATTAATCACTTGTGATGGATGAACTTTTGTAGTGGTTGGGAAAACTCTTGGATCAATATTTTATATATAATCATATTAATTTGAAATCTTGAGTTTCATTGATAGGATATGGTTATCATCATATGATTGGAGATATTGAAATCTTGGTTAGATATAGAGGACTCTTGTACAGTCTTTAGTTGAGGTGTCAATATATGACTTGTCATTTTTTATAGGCGATCCTTGGCTTAGAGGATGTTTGATATTGTGCCATGGTGAACTCTTGATCATGTGCTAGAGTATTAGCATGATACATGTGCTCTCAAGAGAAATTATATGTTCATTGGAGCATGTGATCCCCTAAGAGGAGATGTTAGATCACAATATCATGATGTGTTCTTGGGTTTATAGATGTGCAATGGGAGATTTGATAATGAGATTGATAGTTCTCTTAAAATTGAGTATATTGGTCATGTGATTTGAATCTTCATGAGAGTGTGGTGTTACAATAGGATTTGAGAATGGGTTGTATAATTTTATGTGCTTGCAAATACTTGAATATTGAGGTGAGACCAAAGTTCTCTTGAGTTTAGGGAATTTTTTTGATACATTTATTCTATGAAGGTTTCAATAGAAAGTTTGAGGAGCCTTCACCTAGATATATATGTGTTTTCATGATGGACTTGTAGAGGAGATTATTCTTGGAGAGATTCATCATGGATTGCTATATCCTAGAGGATAAATCTCATTTCCCATAGTCTCTTGGCCCACTTGGTTTTATGTCATAGATTCATTTGTCATCTTTACTTAATGGTTATTCTATAAGCTTGTATGCACAATTTTATCTCATTGGGTTATGTAGGAAATTATTTGATTGGCATGTTAATTTCCTAACACAAAGTATGTTTACCATTAGAAGATATAAAGTATAATTCAAAACACACAACATACTATAATGTAAATTCATCACAGATTCAAATCCTTTTGAAAAGAGGTCTTACAAAATATTCTTGGTGTATAGAACTATTGATATAGGTGAGAACTTTTAAATCTATTTACTTATAAAATGGGTAAGTGCAAGATCATCGTGGATCAAACAATACCTTAAAAGTGGCAATAAATGTTTGAAAATTAGACTTAAGCAACTTCACATGAAATTTTGAATGGGTTATCCACGCAATTTGAAAAGTGTGTAGGTATAAAACTTTTAAAATATTGAATGGAGGTTATAGGATACTATTTTTTTAATTTAAATTGATTTGTTGAAAATTGGATATTTGAATGAGGTGCTACTAAAATTCTCAAAAGAAAAGTAGTTGTAATTTCATCCAACCTAAGTTTGAGCAAAAAAAAAAGAAAAAATTAGAGTGTGAAAAATCTTTTGATCTTCAAAAAGGTTAAATGGCTTGAAAGTTATGCATGTTTTCAATCAATATGTCTATGAGGAATTCAAACATAGTGTATATGGAAAATTATTGAAAATTACCTATTAAAAATTATAATAGGGAATATATTATATTTTTAGAATCTTGAGAGTTTCTTTAATATACCCTTTTTATTTTATCAATCTTGGATAAAAAGGTCCATCAACATCAAGGGTGAAGTCAAGGAAAATTTGTGAAAACATCTTAACTCGTCATTTCAGTGGAAAATTCAAGTTTGGATTCCCAAGCTCGATTCCCATACATTTGGATTTTTTTAGGGCAAGAAAACAAAAAAAATCCAAAATGGATGTCAATTTCATTTTGACTTACCAATTAAAAAAAAAAGTTAAAAATATAAGCTTAAAAAAGGTTTCACAATTTTGGCTGACACTTTCATGTGATTTTTCCTCTATTGTCACTCTTTGGTCGATCATGATCTTGCACTCACCCACATATAATAACTCACCAAGTTATATAATTCCTTATTACCTCTCTCTCTTTCCATAGTGATGAATGGAAACACATAGATTACCCACATATTCATGGCTTAATTTTGATTTAATAAGCACCTAATATTGAAAAGTTGCAATGAAACAACCAACAACTAATTAAAAATGTAGTAGAATAGATTGATATTTTTCTGACCATGTGGAGCCCATATAACAATGAGAAAAAAATTTAAAATCTACATCACTTTATCCTTGATTACCATTTCTTGATGAACACAACATTTATCAATTCAACTTACATTTATATTAACTATATTGAGAAAGCAAACAATCTTAAAAGGGAAAGAATTATCCTTAGAATGATATTACAAAGCATCACGAGACTTTTAAGAAAAGTCATCTTTAAGGATTCCTTAGAATGAGAAACTTAAATACATGTTTGCTAGTAATGATGATATACTAAACATCTATAACCCCACAGTTCTCTTTATTTGGAGAGATAATGTAGATTACCAACATATTTTATCAAGTCATTAAGTACTTAACTAGATGACAAAATGTGTAGTAAAAGTATAAGTTTGAGACCTACCAATATGCTAACTCACATATCAACTAACTTTGACCCTAAAAATCCAACTCCATTTGAATTTCACAAGTTCCTCATTGAGAGTACTTTTGGTCATGATATCATTACCCAATATTTTTGTCATTTACTAGTAAAAGTAACTTTTACAATTTGCAACAAATATTTTTTCTCTGAATGTGAACAAGAAAAACTTGCAATATGTCCCTGTCTCCAATGATGATATTATTTTGACTTTAAGCTTCATTGGTGCATATATGGTGCAACCTCTAGAATTGTAAACAGTGCTACTTTTGAAGAAACAAAAAAGGGGTACTTGTAGCATCTCACTAAGGAAACAAGTGGAAGGAATGTGTCATTCTATTTATTGTTCTAGTAACATCCAATTACACTTCCATTCTTGCCGAATAGAGTGACATTTTTTCATGTCCTTATGCTATAGTGAATTACTCTTGTATCATCCCTTCCAAAATATTCTTATCAACATTTGATCATCAAATAAAAATATTATACAATATTGTAAGAGCATAAAAAATTATTACCATCCATGGAATGAAGGTCACACTCTCCTAAATTTATCTAGCAATAACAACAATGAGTTTCCTTATGATACAAAAGATGTAATGCAATAGTGTGGTCTTGAAGAAAGGAAATTCCTAGTAGGAATCTTCTCAAGTGTAGTTATTCACCTAAATGAACTTGGCATGCTTTATTGACATGAATTTAATTATAACCATAATTGGGATGATTATCTTATTAGTACATTCTTACAACTATTATAAATAGATTTCATGGACTCTAATCATTCAACACACCAATGCCCATATCTTGATAATAAATAATTTTTCAATAAATTTACCATATAAAAAATTATCATTGTTGTTGCTCGCACCAACTAGAGTGGAAAATTTCTCATAAATGTATCCACCATTTACTCAAGCCTTCACATTCCAATTAAAGAGATGCACCATTTATAGGGGAAAACAATAAAAACATTCCAAGAGAGAATGTATTTAATTCACTATATTCTAATAGATGAGATGAGCCTTGTCAGGTTCAAGTTAATGGACCACATTAATAGCAGGTATTGTGAATCATTTCCTATTAAATTATATTTGTTGCTTATTTTACCATCCTCTTTGGTAATCAAGGTCAACTACCATTGGTGAAACATGTATTAATGTATGTTGGGGCATCCTATGGTACAAAATTTTGGCACATCTTTCATATAGTAGTTACATTAAAAAATATCATGGTGAAGGACCATCATAGATTCCTTTTCATAGACTACTATGAAATATAATAAATGTAGATCCATTATTGACAAACCAAGAGGCTTTAATGACACATTATAATTATTTCCTTAGTTGTGATAGTAAAGAATCATTTTGGTTCTTTATCTATTTATTTGTAGTAAATGACTTGGTTTCATTGCATAACAAATATATGCTAAAATAATTGGGAATGCATGTTGCGAGACACATGACAAAGCAACTAAAGGGAGTAGTGTGTTAAAAACTAGATGAAAAACAACTTGATGCAAAGGTTCTCTTCTGTGTTGGCCAACAAGTTATGTTAAGCTCAAACTTGTGGGTAGGAATAGATCTCGTCAGTGATGCACTAGGCTAGGTTGAAGCAATTATATACAAGAGTGAGAACAACCCACCAGATATTCATTTATTTGTTGTGGTAAATGTAAACATTACATACGACAACCTTGGGATCCCACCAAACCAAAGTACATGCTAATCATCTCGATAATTCAAGGTGGACGATGACAAATTCCCCTTAAAATGGCAATGGGCATTGACAATCCATAATTTTTTAAGTACTCATAATTGAAATAGCAATCATTGACATTGGAAACATTGATCACCAAGGAATCACATTCACAATAGTATCAAGGGTGTGTCTTATTGCAAATAGTTGTACATTCCCCATATTCACATACCAAAAATATATATGCATGAAGGATAGTTGATATGTTGCACTACAAAAGTAAGAAGAGGGACACTTACAAGCACTTTCAATTGGAACTAATTGAAAAATCCAATAAAACTATCAAACTATTAAGTATGATAGTTATTTTGAGTTAAGGATCTATAAGAAAATCTATATTTATTTTCTATTGCAATGAAAGTGCATTTAAAAACATTTTCTAAAATTTAGATGAATTAATTGTGTTAAAAAAGAGTCAAAATTGTAAATAAAAGAACAAAATTTTTAAATCAACTCATCAAAATTAATTAAATGCTCTACACAATTGCATATGTAACTCAAAGTTTTTAATTCAAAAAAAATGATAAAACAATTTTGTTTATTTATTCATTCAATCTTGTTCTAAATATTTAATTTCATGAAAATCACATTTCTCTTAAAGATTTATTCATAAAAATAATACAAAACTTGAACTTCTAAGTATTAATGATAATCAATAGACATGTATATATATTTTATGTATGAACATTTTACAATTTATTAAACTTATCTTAAGACAATTTCCCCTAATTCAAGACTATTAATTATATTAAAAAATTCTACAAAATTGATTGAAAAATTAAAATATATGAAAATAAAAATCAATTAAATGAAAACGAATCTTAATTTTCCCTTTCAACTATTCAATGTTTGGCTTTTTCAAAAAAAAAAAAATTCTATATAGGTGCCATTGGTTACAATACTTTTTATCCATATAAGTAATATTTTGTCGTCTACGAGAATTCCATTACCACCATCGTTGAGAGAGACGTTGCCTTTTATTTATAATTAATACATAACTTATTATGTTGGAGACTTTTGAGAAAATATGAATTAAGAATGGAGGAGAAGCTTTAACCTTTAGAACAAAGACCAAAAGCTCCCTTACAACAACCACGACTTTTTTTATCATCATATAGTGTTTTTTTAATTGAATGATGCTGAATTATAATAAAATAAGTATTTATGAAAATTATAAAGAATCAAAGTAGTAATATAGCATTTTTTAAAAAATCAAAATAATAAATTATAATTAATTATGTTGTAGAAATAAAATATGCTTATTTTATATTCTATATATTTTTAGTGTTAATTTTTAGATATTTAGGATTGATTATAATTGTATAGTTTTTTTATTATTTGACATATTAAATTATTTCAAATTTCACGACGTATTTATTTATTTATTTTTTAAACTTAAATATTTAGTTCAATTTCAGTCTTCATTATTTTTGTAATTTGGACACTATCACATCTATAGTTTTTTTAATCTTTGGGATGAAATCATGTGTGATCATGGTTGTAGCATTCGAATGACTTTTTTGTTTTTGAAGTCTATTTTTCTACTTCATTTCATATGTTTATCCTTTATTCAGATCCAAAAGACCATAAACAATCATTTTTAGTTTATTAAACAAAAGATAATTGAATGAAAGCATAAGCAATTGATACACAACATCTATCGTAGTTTACATGTTTATCCCTTATGCATGTTGAAATAGCCATAAATGGTTATATTTTATTTATTAAATAAATGATTAATTGAAAACACCTAAACAACAAATATACAGTAACACACAAGGTCAACAATATACCAAGAGCCATAGGTCTATGAAACTTTATTGCTAAATATTCCTAGTTGCTCCCACACACACCCATATACTACACTTGGTCATCTTAACCATTTTTATATTCCTTCCAATGTTCAAATCTCCAATTTATCAAATATTTTTGTGGGACTTGACTAATAGGGCTTCTAAAAAATTTATGGTTTTGATATTTCATTTCAAAATTCTAGGTTTTTTAATGGTATTTTGGGCTAGGGTTTGTCATTTCCTATGTCTAGGGTTCACCTAAGGGCTAAAACCCTCTTTAAACCCTAACAGTGCTAAGCCTTAGTCATACTTTATATTTTCTCATTGACTTGTTATTGGTGGTTCCCGGTTCTGTTAGTTACAACTTATGCTATTAACATCATGTGTTTACCGGCCCCAATATCCCAATCTTGTCAGTTCCCCCCTTTTAAAATATTTGTTATGCTTTGCTCACAAGTCATGAAAAATGTTTCGCATTATGTCTAATGTTTTAAGTTCTAGGTTTGAATTAAAATTTAAGTCTTAAAGTCATGTATCAACCTAGTGAATGGCCCCAACTTAAGTCATAACTGAAAGCATGTGCTTGAAAATGTTATAAGTGAAGTGATGCTTAGTCCCACATAACGACTGTTCAATTTTTATTGGTCCCTGCCA
The DNA here is from genome assembly GCA_007115665.2 of Sequoiadendron giganteum. Lineage (NCBI taxonomy): Eukaryota > Viridiplantae > Streptophyta > Pinopsida > Cupressales > Cupressaceae > Sequoiadendron > Sequoiadendron giganteum. The sequence continues at coordinate 375,711,662 of CM021110.1, forward strand.
GCCCGCACCTAATAAAATATTCAATAAAAAGTATGCGTGGTGGTGTGGGAGAGCACCACATGTCCAGCTTGTATAGTGGTCTATGAAGTGCTCTGGAAAGCTTTTGGCAGGCCCCATGATTTGAGGGCTTTAAGGGTGTCATGTGGCACCATCTTGGTCGTTCCCCGCTATTTTGCAGGAGCTTATATGTGAAGACCTTGGTTGACTGTGGGGGTACAGGAAGATGCCAAGTGGTAAGATCTCAATCGTCTGATGAAGGGTTATATCTAATCGAAGAATTTTACTAAGTGTGGTGGAATCAAAGGGGAAAATAAAGGGTGTGTATCTTGAGACATGTGGTCATTTTCTAGTGAAACAAGACAAAGATGTTTTAATCCTGGTCATCCAAGTTTCAAAAGAATAAACATGTGATGAAAATTTTCCTAAGTATAGGTGATACATATGAGGATTAACTAGTGCACATGTTGGGCATGTGGCATCATCTGAACACTTCCCCGCTATTTTGCGGGCTTTGATCTATTTTCTAATGCATGAGTGTGAGGGTGCGAGGAGTTGACATGTCAGCTCCATTCACATTCAACAAAGGAAATGGGGCCTGTGATGACATGTAGTGTGCTTGTTCACATGGAAAAGTCTTATTGGATCGATGATAAATTCAAAGACGATCAAGTTTTGCAAACTTGAATGACTCCATCAGAACCATCCAAGGGTATAGATCATCCCAAGATCAATGGTTGAAATTTAAAATTAAGAAAGCAAGTAGATGGAGCCATTCTAGTTCACGCGAGTGAGAAATAATGACAGTTTACAAGATGCTAGAAAGCTTGAATTTAATGCATTTTTCCATAAAAGTTGGTTTTAACATTCAAATTTCCAAATTACTAAAGCATTCGAAAGCATATGGAGATAGATTTCTATGAAGAATGAGTTCTCTACATCAAAAATTAGGGTTTGTGCCATTCATACACCTGTAAGTTGAAACTTGCTTCCATCTTGCTCAATTTTATGTAGAATCTTGTGCCATTGCTAGTTTTGAAACTAAAATAGTGTTCTAGGGTTATGATAGCTTGAATTGTGTTGCTTTCATTTATTATAATCATAATTTGCCCTAGTTTCATCTATGACTATGTTAAAATGCTAATAACACTGTAGAAAACCTTAGTATTCCCCAAAATTATTGCTAAATGTCTCCACTTAGGGCATAATCCTCTAGTTCAGCCCTTGATAAAAAGAGAGCCCTCCATGACGATCTTCTATCCCAATTGCCTGGTTCAACCAATGAGAGGGTCAAAAGTAAGATAATATTACAGCTCGCTTAGCTACTAAGAAGATTTTGGTAGACAAGTGTACTGTGGGATTCAGGATGTTGAAATGAAAATCTCTAGATGGGAGTTATTCAAATACTGGTACAGGAAGAGAAATGCCTTGGTACCAAGCTATAATTGTTGGAACTTGGACTTAGGAAATTTGGCTATCCCAAATGTGTAGATGGATATTGATATGCTCAAATTAATTTCTGCCAACTATGATGAAAACATTAGTCTAGTGAGGACATACAAGGGGGTTGAAATGACCAAAATAGATAGACAATCAATCATCGTGTTTTCAACTTGAACCCTAGTGCAAATAAACCAATTAATCTTGAAGCACTAAAAAATTAATATGAGAAAAATAAGAGTACCTATAGGATAATGTTGTTACCAAGATTTTGGATAAAGGACAAGAAAAGAAACATGGTTAGACTCACCTCTGTAAAGTAGGAGCCTTTCAAAATTGATTGTTTTGAAGGGTATTTTTTCAAAACCTACTACACCCTTGTCAAGTTCTTGGGTTTGATCCTTTGTAGAGGATGTCTATTTCTCTTATGTTTATGGCAACAAACATCCAAAACTTGATGGAATGAGGAGTATGATTTTTTCACTTACCTATTAGATGTCATCCACGAGGCATTGGTGGGCATCAAGGCAGGAGAGGGTGGTGTGAAATTTTGGTGGTACTCTCTATTATGCCACATATTTCTAGCCTATGGATATAAGGATGTGGGCCCTCGACTATAAATAACAATGAAGGATAAAAGTGGTGAGAGTCTCCATATCCAAATGTGGACACATTTGCTATATATATTACAGAGAATCAAGTGTTGTGACATTCACAAACTTGTTTTATGTAAATATAAAAAGCTATTTGAGAGGATATTTTTCAAGGATTCCACAAGAGTTGCATGAATTTTTGAGGTCAAAGGAGAGAAAGCCTGATTTAGGAATAGACCACAATTGGGGTGATGTGATTATGCATGCAAATTGCACGGTTTTGAGAGTATGTGGGACCAATGCAGCCCCACATATTTTTCCATGGTTTGTACCATTCAAAATTGATTTTTTCGAGGTGATGTGGCAATTGGGAAAGACTGAGGATATGCTTTTGGAAAATCAGAAGAAAAAAAAAAAAAAGGCTCCTTCTTCCCTCTGGTAACAATATTTTATGATTTTGTTATGGGAAAGGATGGATGAAAGCATATTCTTGACATGCTTACTTCTCTGAAGATGTTGGGTTTTAGGATTCCAAGATGATGAGTGCCTCATAACAATTTTGTTAATAGGAAAATAAAAAGTCAAAAACCAAAAAAAGTAAGTGTAAATAGAGACAAGAAAATATTTGACCTAAAAATCAATCACGGAGTGGGACTCAGGCCTACCTCTTACCACATGTAAAAATGAATAAATTTCTAAATTTTTGAATTTATGGTATGAGAAAAAATGATATACATAAGGGATCAAGCTTTGAGCATACCACTATCAAAGTAGCTAATTAACTAGACCCACTAAAAACCCAAGCATTAAAAGCTTAGAGATATAATTAATAATTACAAATAAGGACTTGGTCTTAACACTTACATGATAAGAGATGTGATATTTCCATAGTCCATTAGATAGAGGAATTATTTTATGGTAGAAAACATGTAGATATATTTTACATAAAAAATATCTCTACAATATTTTTGCCATAAAATAATTCCTCTATCTAATGGACTATGGAAATATCATGTCTCTTATTGATTCCCTTCAAGGGAGGGAAACATATTTTAATTCTAAGAAATTTGAAAGGATGACGATTCAAGTTGCAAACAAGATTCATTATTTATATTTATCAAAAAGATGTTTTGATGCCTAGATTATATATCCCTTTGTGAAGATTACCCATCATCTTTGGGGTCCCCATACTAAGCATATTTTTAGCAAGCCTACCTAGATTTACTAAGGTATATGATTTCCTCCACCAAACTTGTTATTATTTAGTTTTCTTCTTACCTCTTCTATCTTCATCTATAAGTAACCTCCCTCATTTAACTAGACATTTGGATCTAATTTGATAGTTCTTCATTTGCATGCATTGAAGGTCTCGAGATTAATGAGGAGAATAGAGAAAAAAGAAAGTTTATAAATAGTTATTATAAACATCACCCACTCTATCAAGCCCCATGTTATTCTTGGAATTATAATGGTCTCATTTGAATTCCTTTCACCTAGAGGAATCTCGCTTCACTCCCAACTCCTCATGTTAAATATATCTCTACATTGACCCATGGTATTTTCTTGCACCATTGCAACATTAGTCCTCCTTACCAACCCAAATATGACTACACACAACCTTTTCTTGAGGAAAAATATATAAATACCACCAAATCCTTTGTCCAACTATATTTGATTCTAATGATTAGTTTCATAGTATTATTTCATCAAATTCCTTTGTTTTTGCTCGATCTTATTTCGTTGATGTTAACCTTCAACCCTACTCTTGTGTTTGTCTCCAAACCTCAAAAAATATAATTTCACCTTATTTGATGAATCTAGCCTATAAAGAACTCTATCAAGGCTTTAATATTCCTACCTTTTATTTTAGAGATGGGTTTAACTCAAAAAACTCTTTATTTTATTCTACATAAAGCATAGCATCATTCCTCTTACACCTAACAACTATCCAATTTTCATATGTGTATTGTCTTCATATCAATGTAGGTTAGAACATGACACCGAAACTTCAATGAATTCTTGTCTAGTACCAACTACTATATCTTGTTGGTCTTCCTCTATCCCTTCCTCATTAGATCGAAGCTTGCTCATTGATTGTTGCTTCCAATATTAATTTCATTAATGATAGAGGGTCTTTTTTCCTTGATCCATTATCTTTGCTAATTATGAGGCAACTTCTAGCCCCTTGTTCTCCATAATTAGGGATAAGGACTCAAGCTAAACTCTTTGTTTTCTTCTACATAGAGCTTGAACTCATTCCTCTTACAACTAATGACCATATAATTTCATATGAATATTTTCTTAATATCAATGTAGGTTAGAACATGACTCTAAACCTTCACTAAATTCTAGTCTAGTCCCAATTCCTACAACTTGTTGGTGTTTCTCTAGCCTCTCCTTATTGGATCCAAGTTTTCTCTTTGACCGTTGCTTCAAATATTAATTCATTTTTTATAGTGGATCTTCTTTTCTTGATTCGTTATCTTGTTCTTTGAGGACTAGAGCTTATTCTATATTACCACACCTCTTCATAATAAATATTTTTACCATATGTATAAGTTTTTTCTAGTCTATTTTTTTAATTTCTCCTCAATTTTTAACACTAATTTCTTTCTTTGGTATGATTTCCCTCATGTAATAAAAATTGAGGTCCCAAGAATGGAACCAAATGTTGATAGAATTTTTTTTACTAGAGTCTAATATTTAATATTTTGTTATTTGTAGTAAACCTCAATGTGATACAATAAAAAGGGAAAACTTAAATATGCAATAAGTATAAACCAAATTATAATAAATTATATGCATTCATATATACACACCCATGAAATCATATATTAATATACTTTAATGGCTTATTCATGTCTTATAATTAATTCATAATGCTTTAATCTCACTTATCATCTTCCTTATTCTCCCATATATTTAATTCATATGATCCACACTCTTATCTCTTACTTTTCCCTTCTTTATATAGCATCTTAATGCCTTTCCATCATATTCTTTCATAATTTAACACTTAATTATCTTATTCTCACAAATTTACCTTTTCCTTTATGATAGTTTACATGATTCTAAATTATTTAGGCATATTACAGGAGTTTTAGGGCTATTTAAGTGGTATAAAATAGATATATGGGTGTGAAAATGACCCAAATACATATGTGGTACCTCACAATCTTCTATACCTTGCCAACACCCTATCAAGCCTTACTTTATTAGTTGGTAGTGTTGCTACTATTCCTTTGTTAATAATGGTATTTAACCACATATTTCCTTGGTGGAGTCATGTACATTCCCCCCCTCATTCTCATTATATTTGGTTCCCAAGGCCAAATGCTTGGCCCAACCATCCATGAGGATTTTGGCAATCCCCTTTTATCCTACTTTTTTATTAATACAAATTCATCTTGTTATAATAGCTTAATTTATTTGATTTCCCCTTCTTACCCTCATCTAGATCCTAACCACTTTTCTAATGGAAGCTCACTCTTTCCTTCATCTATCTCATCATCTCATTAGATTAAATCAATTATCATTTCTCACCACTCCTCTTCTTCCTACCTTAATGTTGCTCTCTCCTCGGGATTAAAGTTGTCAAACAAGGTGTCATGTCCAAGCTTTCATTTAGGTATTAGGCATAAAAAAAATGGATATCAATTTCATTTTTATTTACCAATCTAATTTTTTTTTTAAATTTAAGCTTAAAAAAGGTTTCACAATTTTGGTTAACACTTTCATGTGACTTTTTCCTTCGTTGTGACTCTTTGGTCAATCGTGATCTTGCATTCACCCACATATAATAACTCATTAAGTTATATATTTCCTTATTACCTCTCTCTCTCTCTCTTTCTATAGGTATGAATCGAAACACATAGATTATGCACATCTTTGTGACTCCCTTTGGCTTTAATAAGCACCTAAATTTGAAAAGTTGCAATGGAACAACCAACAACTAGTTAAACATGTAGTAGAATAAAATAGTTTTGTGACCATGTGGAGCCCATGGAACAATGAGAAAATAAATTAAAATCTACATTACTTTATCCTTGAAAACCCTTTCTCAATGGACACAAAAATGATTAATACAACTTATATCTCTATTAACTATATTGAGCAACAAACAAAATTGAAAAGGAAAGGATCATTTTAATCAAGTCACTACAAATAATAATGGGACTTGTAAGAAAAATCATCTTTAATAATTCCTTAGAATGAGAAAATTAAATAAGTGTTTTCTGGTAATAATGATAGAATAAACATCTATAACCCAAAAATTACCTCTATTTGGAGAGCTAATGTAGATTAAAACCCTGTTCTATCAAGATATGAAGTACTTGGATACATCAAAAAATATTTAGCAAAAGTGTAAGTTTGAGACCTACCACAATATGCTAACTCATATATCAACTAACATTGACCTTGAAAACCCAGCTCCATCTATATTTAACAAGTTCCTCATTGAGATTATTTTTGGTTACGATATCACTACCCAATATTTTTGTCAATTACTAGTAAAAGTACTTTTTATAATAGCAACAAATAATTTTTTTCTATGAATGTGAACAATAAAAACTTGCAATATGTCCTTATCTCTAGTGATAATATTATTCCAACTCCAAGCTTCATTGGTTCACATAGGGTGCAACCTCTAGAATTTTAAACAATGATAGTTATAGAAGAAACAAAAAAGTGGATATTTATAGCATCTCATAAAAGAAACAAGTGGAAGGAATGTGTCATTCTATTTATTGTTTGGGTAACACCCAACTACACTACCATTCTTTCCAAATAGAGTGACACTTTCATGTCCTTATGCTAGAGAGAATTACTCTTCTATTAAATCCCTTCCACAACATTCTCACCAATATTTGATCAACAAATAAAAATATCATACAACATTATAATATCATAACAAATAATTACCATCCATGGCATGAAGGTCACATTTCCCCAAATTTATCTAGCAATAGAAACAATGAGTTTTCTTGTGATACAAGCGATGCAAGAATGTAAATTTTTATTAGGAGTCTTCTAAGTGTAGTTATTCACCTAAATGAGCTTGGAATGATTTACAACATGAATTTAACTATAACCATATTTGGGATGATTCTCTTGTTAGTCAATTAAAATATAATAAACATATGGTACATGTTGAAAAATTGCATGCCCAAAAATAAAGTTTTTCAAGAAATGTGCTATATGAAAACTTGCCATTTTTGTTGCTCACACCAACTAGAGATTTTTTTTAACATAAGTGCATCCACCATGTATTCAATCCTTTTTATTCCAATTAAAGAGATGGATCATTTATAGGGGCAAACATTAGAACCATTACAAGAGAGAATGCATTTAATTTACTATATTCTAATAGATGAGATGAGCCTTGTTGGGTCCAAGGTAATGGACCACATTAATAGTAGGTTGTGTGAATCATTTGCTAGTCAAAATTAAATTCTATTTGGTGCTCATTTTATCATCCTCTTTGGTGATCAAGATCAACTACCATTGGTGAAACATGTATCAATGTATGTAGGGGCATCCTATGACACCACTTTGGCACATATTTCACATAGTAGTTACATTAATAAAAATTATCATGGAAAAGGACCATAATAGATTCCTTTTCATAGACTACTTTCAAATATAAGAAATATAGGTCCAATATTGACAAACTAGGAGGCTTTAATGTTACATTATAATTATTTCCTTAGTTGTGATAATAAAGCATCATTTTTTCATTGATACATTTATTTGTAGGAAATGACTTCGTTTCATTGAATAACAAACACATGCTAAATTATGAGGAATGCATGTTGCAAGATACAATACAAAGCAACTAAAGAGAGTGTTGTGTTAAAATCTAGATGACAAAAAAAATTGATGTAAAGGTACTGTTACCTATTTTTCACTACCAACTCAAACTGGTAGAGTTGAATTGCAAATTAACGCCAAAAGGTACACAAGATGTTCAAATTTTTCTACTAAGTAGTCATTATTGTGCAATGTTTTATTACAATGTGAATTTCAGTGGTATTATGCAAAAGCATTTCAAAATGATATCATAAGATTGCATATTTGTTGCTACTTTATTCATAATGTACAAACAAAACTCCCACACAAGTCGTGGGAGTAACTTCATTTGATTTCCATAATCAAATAAGGGGTGCATGAAGTAAAGTAAACTATACAACTAAAAATAAAGAAAGCATAGTGGAGAAAGTGATTCGTCATTGCCTGGAATGATGAATCGTTGACAAGTTGAAGTCTTTAGTTGTGACTCTAAATCGATCCAGCTCCAAGCTCTGATGCACCTGCAAGTATGATAGAAGTGTGGTTAGAGCAATGTGAATCAAATCCTATCATATGCCTACGTTATCAACAGAAATATAGCATACAATTGATCAAGCATCCATCAGATGATTTCATTGTTCAAAGGCATTAAACTCGAAAGGAAAGCTTTTAGCTTCTTTTATTTTGCTAACATGTTTGTTCATTATGCAGGAACAAGTTTATTATGTTTGTGATCATTTATCAAATATGTGGGGAAAAAGGGGCTCCCACAAGGGTTGAGCTCGGCATATCAAAGAGGACACTCTCTAGTTATACATGAGAGTCATGAAGAATGTTAGAACAATCATTAATAAAGCTGCTAAAACTAAGAAGAGATTCATATAAGCAGCCTTATTTTCAACATGGCAAAAGCAGAACCTTTGGAGTATACACATAGTCTGAAAGAGACTTTGAGAAACAAATCAATATCATTTGAACAAATCACCATTATCAAAAAGAGCATCCTACATTGAGAAGATAGTCTATATGACTGTAATAAAGACATTAGAAGGCATTAACAAGAGCTAACAAAAATGCCAGCAGTAGCTCATTGAAGAACTTTGGGAGAAGAGCTTAACACAATCCATTCAATTATATCTTCAAATAAACATAAATAGGCCAACATACAATGCTCATACATGCAGTCCAAGAGTGATTTTGAAAGTCTCACCTCCGTCACACCAAGTTAAGAGCAACATGAATACATGAATATAGTGCTTTGTATGAATACATTTTTCCTTATTCTGATGTTTGAAAACAATGCACATAGATCTGAAATAGTGGGAGTGGTCTACATATCATTTTTATTATCACTATCATTGAGCCAAAAACACATAGTAAACCTGGCATGATAATGGCAGTCCTGTACTGACCATGATTTTCATGAGAATATATGAGTATTTATGGAACATAATGTTTTTATCCGAGACAATCCCACTGCAGCCTAACATCAAGTGAAGGTTTTGTTGTTAAAATTATAGTCCTATATGATTTAACCTTTTTGGTAGCTATAGAAACTATAGTCATGTTTCATACCAATGAAATATCAATTGTTGCAGTCATATGAACACCAAAGATATGAGAAAGGGATAGAGATGTTAGATATTCATAATTATGACAATCATTTCGATATAGAAGGCCACAAGACCTTAGCAATAGGATTAGTCTTCTTGCAATTTAAAGCCCGTGGCATGAGAGATAGTTTTATCCACAAATGAAATCCATAACAAAAAAGGTTAAAGCCATGAGATGATTCATAGAAATGTCAAAATACAGAGGCCAAGTCCAATCACTCACCAGGAGAACAAAAGCCATGGCGGCCATGAGACTCCAGAACACAAAAACATTTTTTATCAAAGAATAACGTATATGCACAGTTAAATGATGAAGATCACAGATTTACCCATCTGGAACCCGAGCAATGAGAGCAATAAGGAGGTTTCTTCTATCATTTTTTTAGGAAATATTTAAAAAAATGAGAAGCCGCAGCCTGTACATGGCCAGTTTTGGCAAAGAAAATACAGAGGCTGCGAAGGATACAAAGAATATTATACATGGTGCAGCCTGCACCATAAAATTTTAAGGGATTTTTTATTCTGACGGGAAATATCAAAGAAAAAATGGAGATCACGACCCAAATTTGAGACATCATACAGGAAACAAATACCCAAATTCTTGCAATTTCTCAGCAGCAATGGTGCAGCCCGAAAAAGGAAAAAACGATGAGGAAGGAGAACTCATCGTGATTTTACCTATTGGAAACCCAATAGTCGTGACCAAGCCTTATAGGAGCTTCCAGATGATGGGCTCAAGCTAACTTATTTTTGTGGCCGACAGAGTATTAAAAGAAAAAGAGAAATGAAAGGAAGATATTACGTTCCAGGTAAAGGTCGACAGGAAAGCACAAAGAAAGCATCAAAATGGTGATAGTTGCGGCCTAGAGGCCATTTTCCCTCATTGCTGAATTAACAGAATAGAAAAAGAGTGTAATGGAATTACTTACCAAGGATTGCAAAGGTAAATCGATAAAAATGATGGTGAAAATCCTTGTTTTGAGTTCCTTCCAGTACTCTTCATGGTGGCCAACTTCTTCATGAAGTTTACCCAGGCAGAGCTTCCAAGTCAAAAGAGAAATTATGGTAATCTTTTAGGGTTCGATGGATTTCATCAAACCCCTAATTCCAAGTGAGGAATTTTTGACCTTTTAAAAAAAAAAAATCATTTCATATGGCCTGTGGTAGTGACTTATAAATTCAAAGTGCCTGATAATACTAAGTGGTCGGCCAAAGTGTTAGAAATGAATAAACCCATATGTGAGTAGTGCATGATATTTTTGAAGTGATAAGGAATCGAATTTCATCATTCATGCATGTCTTTACAAATTTATAATGATTGTAAATAAATAATAAAGTAATATTCTTCAAATTACTTTATTATTTTTCACAAATTGTAAAGTCAAATGAATAATAGTTGTAACCAATAGTAAAGTAATTAATTTAATTACTTTATTATTTACTCACAATCATTTTTGCAAAGTGCAAAAATATGCAAATTGGTGAGTCAAGTTAGATATGGCTATTTTGAGCTTTTTTGGATAAAGATGGAATTTGACTGAAGCTACAAGTCAAAGTTGATGCAAGTGCTAATTATAGACTGTGCATGGAGAGAAATATTGAAAAATACTATAAAAAAAATCGTTCATGCACAAGTGGAGTTCGAATTCAGTTATTCAAATCAATGCAGAGTATTAAGACTTCTTCTTCAGTTCCACGTCAGTTAGCAAGTTATTTTGGTCATGCACATGGAGAGGTGAAGTTTTCTAAGTAGAGAGTGCAGTTTGCTTCATTTTGGAGCTTTTTTTTTTTAGGGTTTCCTCTTCTGCTCGGATTTCAGCTTTGGAGTTATCATTTTCACTTCAGCTCTCTTTCCACTTCTATTATTGGCTGCCTTGGAGAGGCTTTTGTATATATTGAGGAACTTAATCTTTTTCCTCTAGTTCTTATTTTTTCATCCTTTGCATTCTGCAAAGCGAATTATCATGTAACTCAGCTTTTTTAGATTAATACAGTAGCAGGTTTATAGGTTCATCTTGGTGTCATCTTGCAGTATTTTCCTGCTATTTTGTTTTAGGATTCATCAAATTTTGCCTTTTCAGAATTATACAGCCTATCCTTATGAATGATTCAATGAAATTATTGTGTTTTAGCTATTGAAAAAACTTTATTTTGTCTTGTTCATAATTGTACATCATATCACAGGTCTTAAGTTGTGCTATAATCATTTCATTCTTCAAGTTATGAGAATTTATTTTCCTTCTGAAAGGACAAGCTGTTTGGCCTTCTTTGGAAACATTTTTGTGATCATTTTTGAACCGTGTGAACGGTTTTCCTGAGAATAGTTGTGAATCAGTCTGTAGTTGTTATCATTTTTTCCATTTAGGTGCATCACCATAGTTAAGTTTTTCTAGTTTTGAATTAAAATATCTCTTTCTCCCTTTCCCAAAGCAAGTTCAAGTTATTAACCAGAAAATTATATAGGAACCAACCTAGAATCTGGAGGTCTAATTCCTTATAGGGTACCCACAACCTAGAATTAGTTCCCATGTTTCAACAGATTGCTGAATTTAACTATTCAAGCATTCGGGTGCAATATGTTTGACAACAATTTTTGGCATGCCCGGTGGGACTCTAAAGAGAACTTTAGAGAAAGAAGAATTCAAGATTTCAAACTGTTGTTCTGGTATACAGAACGATGTTTTCTACCTTTCAGAGGTTATTTATACCTGGCGACTTCGATCATTTTTACTGGTTTCAAGAAAAGCTCGGTGCTGGTATGTTTCATATACAAGTTTTTTCTAATATCCAACATATGTAAGAGTAGAAATGTCATGTTTTCATAGTCAACATGTATACCCACCTCCATACTATGAAAATACTACCAACCAATCACCTTATCAGCCATATAAGGTCAATCATGTTGCTGGTTTTATTCCAAACAACCATACAATAGCAGCATGTCAGCATGCTCAACATGCTTGCCACCCACCAAGCCCTGCTCAAGCTCCATATCAACCTACATGCGCTCAAATTAAGCTTCAAGAGGTCGAAGATATGAACAATAATATGAACACAACCAAGGATATATTGTTAGACATCACTAAGCAGATAGAAGAGTATAAAAGGCAACAAGTGTTTGATATGCAGCAGCAGGAGTTAGACTATCAGGCCTTTCTTCATGAGTAAGAAATGGAAACAAAAAGGAGACAATTTGAAGAAAATCTCATAAGGGAGTTAGCTATACAGGAGGAGTAGATCAAGTCTTTGCTTGCTCAAAATCATGATATCCAAACAACTTCTTGCATTTCATATCAGTTTCAAGAGGAAGAATTTCCAAGGTATGAAACCCCAAATTTTACAACCATTCATCCTTCGCAAGTAGAGGAAAGTAGTCTAATACAACCTAGTGTAGTTACAGAGCAACCCATTGATTAGGACACTTTACTCCTCATGGAGCAGATCAGAAACGTAAACCCATTGCGTTTTGCTTTGGAGGTTTATCGATTAGAGCAGCAAAAGAAGGAACAAGAGAAGTAGGAATTTGTTGCTAATTGTACTATGTCCCCAGCTCAAAATTACCATATTACATGCAAAGAGGATATTGGTTCAAACTTACTGCTAAACCCCTTGGATTTTGACTCGTTTGAAAAGTTTTCTAATGCTATTTATGAAAAGGATGAAAATAGAATACAAGAATTACCAGTCAAAAATCTTCACTTGTAGAGACAAGATGCCCAAGCTTCATTCAAGAAGGCACCATGTGAAGAGGAACAATTGGTTTATTTGTTTGATCAATTACCTGGTTTTATTGATCAAGCTGAAGAGAGCACACAGGAGCTTGATTTACTAGTTAATTTGGAACCCTCAGACGATGTTGCAGAACATGATGTACCACTACTTCAAGATGAGATTAAAGTCTCAATCCATCTGAGACAGTAAGAAGACAACTCCGTTTTAAGGGTTAATGGAAATGATCTACATAATATTGTCCAATTTGAACAAGCAAGCAAATCAGAACTTGTGTTTCAAAAGGATCTTCTTAAATCTAAGGTAAGCCCTCTCATGCCACAAAGTAATGAATATTATGAAGAAGCTCTATTTTGGAATGACCTCGAAATCTTCGTTTCAAGCTTAGATAAGAAATGGGAGCAAAGTGAACATGTTCATATAGAAAAAATTGAACGTGAATCTCAGATTTTTTCTAATTTATTTAATGAACTTCCTCAATTTGTTGATGAAAATGAAGATATCACATGCATAACGACATCTATGCTTGGTATGGAAAAAATAAATGATAAAACTCATCTGGATTTAATGCACAATCATGAGTTAGATGAGAACATGTTTTTAGGCATTATAGAGGTTTTTTGTTCTAACATAGATGATAAGCTATGATCATATGAGCTAGTAGCATGTAGTCAGCCTGTTCAAGCCAAAGAAGCAAGAGTCCTTTCATTTTGTTCATATGCACCAACTCTTTTAGATCAGTTTAAAAGTGAAGCAACATCTTTGGAAGAGGAAAATCTTACACTGCAAATGGAGCAGACTAATCAACAAGATCAGGAGACAGTGGTGTATAAGCATGAAGACATCAATGAGAGGCCAAGTTTTATCATCTCAAAAGGATTCCCAATTAGGCATCTTTCCAGGACATAGATTCCAAGAATACCCCATGACGTTTTAGTAAAAGGACAACGAATACGAATGTATTCATTCCAAACCAGAAGTTTGGTTCATCAAAATCAGAGGGTGAGTGAGTTTGTTTACATTCTTCATGAATAATTATGTTATTAAGGAAGGGCGGCTATTTCTCACAACCAGTGAATGGTCATGTTTGAACACTACTGTTGTTGGGTATTGTAGGGTAGGATAAATGTTTCAGTTATGTTTTCAATAAGTTCTCATTGCACATTAGTTTTCATTCAGTATTGTTTCACTTTCAATAAAGTGCAATCACTGCACAGGAGTTTCAGATTTTGTCATAAACAGAGTTGCAGTAGTTTCTTTCAGTTTGTTTGTTTTGAAGTTGAGTTACAGAAGTTTTTGGAAGTTAAGGAGCAAAGAACGGACTCCATGCCCAATGGATAAGCTATATAAATGGTCCATGGTGTTTAGCAGGCAAACACTCTGCAGAGGTCACCAATTTGTTACCTATTTTTCACTACTAGCTCAAACTGGTAGAGCTGAATTGCAAATTAACGCCAAAAGGTACACAAGATGTTCAAATTTTTCTACTAAGTAGTCATTATTGTGCAATGTTTAATTACAATGTGAATTTCAATGGTATTATGCAAAAACATTTCAAAATGATATCATAAGATTGCATAATTTTTGTTGCTTTATTCATAATGTACAAACCAAAGTCCCACACAAGTCGTAGGAGTAAGTTCATTTGATTTTCATAATCAAATAAGGGGTGCATGAAGTAAAGTAAACTATACAACTAAAAATAAAGAAAGCATAAGAAGAAAGTGATTCGTCATTGCCTGGAATGACGAATCGTTGACAAGTTGAAGTCTTCAGTTGTGACTCTGGATCGATCCAGCTCCAAGCTCCAATGCACCTGCAAGTATGATAGAAGTGTGGTTAGAGAAATGCGAATCAATCCTATCATATGCCTATGTTATCAACAAAAATATAACATACAATTGATTAGACATCCATCAGATGAATTCATTGTTCAAAGGCATAAAACTCAAAAGGAAAGCTTTCAGCTTCTTTTATTTTGCTAACATGTTTGTTCACTGTGCAGGAACAAGTTTATTATGTTTGTGATTATTTATTAGATATGTGGGGAAAAATAGGCTTGCACAAGGGTTGAGCTTGACATATCAAAGAGGACACTCTCTAGTTATACATGAGAGTCATGAAGAATGTTAGAACAGTCATTAATAAAGCTGCTGAAACTAAGAAGAGATTCATATAAGCAACCTTATTTTCAACATGGCAAAAGCAGGACCTTTGGAGTATACACATAGTCTGAAAGAGACTTTGAGAAACAAATCAATATCATTTGAACAGAGCATCATTATCAAAAAGAGAATCCTACATTAAGAAGATAGTCTATATGACTGTAATAAAGACATTAGAAGGCATTAACAAGAGCTAACAAAAATGCCAACAATATCTCATTGAAGAACTTTGGGAGAAGAGCTTAACACAGTCCATTCAATTATATCTTCAAATAAACATAAATAAGCCAAAATACAATGCTCATACATGTAGTCCAAGAGTGATTTTGAAAGTCTCACCTCTGTCACACCAAGTTAAGAGCAACATGAATACAATGCTTTGTATGAATAAGTTTTTCCTTAATCTGATGTTTGAAAACAATGCACATAGATCTGAAACAGTGGGAGTGGTCTACATATCATTTTTATTATCACTATCATTGAGCCAAAAATACATAGTAAACCTGGCTTGATAATGGCAGTCCTATACTGACAATGATTTTCATGAGAATATATGAGTATTTATGGAACATAATGTTTTTATGCGAGACAATCCCATTGCAGCCTAACGTCAAGTGAAGGTTCAGTTGTTAAAATTACAGTCCTATATGATTTAACCTTTTGGCAGCTATAGAAATTATAGTCATGTTTCATACCAATGAAATATCAGTTGTTGCAGTCATATGAACACCAAAGATGTGAGAAAGGGATAAAGATGTTAGATATTCACAATTATGACAATCATTTCTATATAGAAGGCCACAAGACCTCAACAATAGGATTAGTCTTCATGCAATTTAAAGCTCGTGGCATGAGAGATAGTTTTATCCACAAATGAAATCCAAAACAAAAAAGGCTGAAGCCATGAGATGCTTCATAGAAAAGTCAAAATATAGAGGCCAAGTCCAGTCACTCACCAAGAGAACAAAAGCCATGGCGGCCATGAGACTCCAAAACACAATGTTTTTATTATCAAAGAATAGCGTATATGCACAGTTAAATGATGAAGATCATAGACTTACCCATCTAGAACCCGAGCAATGAGAGCAATAAGGAGGTTTCTTCTATCATTTTTTTAGGAAATATTTTTAAAAATGAGAAGCCGCAGCCTGTACATGGCCAGTTTTGGCAAAGAAAATACAAAGGCTGCGAAGGATACAAAGAATATTATACATGGTGCAACCTGCATCATAAAATTTTAAGGGATTTTTTATTCTGATAGGAAATATCAAAGAAAAAATGGAGATCACGACCCAAATTTGAGACATCATACAAGAAACAAATACCCAGATTCTTGCATTTTCTCAGCAGCAATAGTGCAGCCTGAACATGGAAAAAATGATAAGGAAGGAGAACTCATCGTGATTTTACCTATTGGAAACCTAGTAGTTGCGACCAAGCCTCATAGGAGCTTCCAGATGATGGGCTTGAGCTAACTCATTTTTGTGGCCGACAGAGTATTAAAAGAAAAAGAGAAATGAAAGGAAGATATTACGTTCCAGGTAAAGGTCGACAGGAAAGCACAAAATGCATCAAAACGGTGATAGTTGTGGCCTAGAGGCCATTTTCCCTCATTGTTGAATTAACATAATCGGAAAAGTGTAATGGAATTACTTACCAAGGATTGCAAAGGTAAATCGATAAAAATGATGGTGAAAATCCCTGTTTCGATTTCCTTCCAGTACTCTTCATGGTGGCCAGCTTCTTCATGAAGTTTACCCAGGCAGAGCTTCCAAGTCAAAAGAGAAATGATGGTAATCTTTTAGGGTTCAATGGATTTCATCAAACCCCTAATTCCAAGTGAGGGATTTTCGTCATTTAAAATAAAATAAAATCATTTCATATGGCCTGTGGTAGTGACTTATAAATTCAAAGTGCCTGATAATACTAAGTGGTCGGCCAAAGTGTTAGAAATGAATAAACCCATATGTGAGTAGTGCATGATATTTTTGAAGTGATAAGGAATCGAATTTCATCATTCATGCATGTCTTTACAAATTTATAATGATTGTAAATAAATAATAAAGTAATATTCTTCAAATTACTTTATTATTTTTCACAAATTGTAAAGTCAAATGAATAATAGTTGTAACCAATAGTATAGTAATTAATTTAATTACTTTATTATTTACTCACAATCATTTTTGCAAAGTGCAAAAATATGCAAATTGGTGAGTCAAGTTAGATATGGCTATTTTGAGCTTTTCTGGATAAAGATGGAGTTTGACTGAAGCTACAAGTCAAAGTTGATGCAAGTGCTAATTATAGACTGTGCGTGGAGAGAAATATCAAAAAATACTAAAACAAAAAATCATTCATGCACAAGTGGAGTTCGAATTCAGTTATTCAAATCAATGCAGAGTATTGAGACTTCTTCTTCAGTTCCACGTCAATTAGCAAGTTATTTTGGTCATGCGCATGGAGAGGTGAAGTTTTCTAAGTAGAGAGTGCAGTTTGCTTCATTTTGGAGCTATTTTTTTTCAAGGTTTCCTCTTCTGCTCGGATTTCAACTTTGGAGTTATCATTTTCACTTTAGTTCTCTTTCCACTTCTATTATTGGCTACCTTGGAGAGGCTTTTGTATATATTGAGGAACTTAATCTTTTTCCTCTAGTTCTTGTTTTTTCATCCTTTTCATTATGCAAAGCGAATTATCATGTAACTCAGCTTTTTCAGATTAATACAGTAGCAGGTTTACAGGTTCATCTTGGTGTCATCTTGCATTATTTTCCTGCTATTTTCTTTCAGGATTCATCAAATTTTGCCTTTTTAGAATTATACAGTCTGTCCTTATGAATGATTCGATGAAATTATTGTGTTTTAGCTATTGAAAAACCTTTATTTTGTCTTGTTCATAATTTTACATCATATCACAGGTCTTAAGTTGTGCTATAATCATTTCGTTCTTCAAGTTGTGAGAATTTATTTTCCTTTTGAAAGGACAAGCTGTTTGGCCTTCTTTGGAAACATTTTTGTGATCATTTATGAACTGTGTGAACGATTTTCCTGAGAATAGTTGTGAATCAGTCTGTAGGTGTTATCATTTTTTCCATTTAGGTGCATCACCATAGTTAAGTTTTTCTAGTTTTGAATTAAAATATCTCTTTCTCCCTTTTCCAAGCAAGTTCAAGTTATTAACCAGAAAATTATATAGGAACCAACCTAGAATCTGGAGGTCTAATTCCTTATAGGGTACCCACAACCTGGAATTAGTTCCCATGTTTCAACAAATCGTTGAATTTAACTATTCAAGCATTCGGGTGCAATCTGTTTGACAATAGGTACTTTTGTGTGTTTGCCAACAAGTTGTGCTAAGTTCAAACTTGTGGGTAGGAGTAGATCTTGCCAATGATGCTCTAGGCTAGGTTGAAGCAATTATATACAAGAGAGAGAACAACCCACCAAATATATATTTTATTTGTTGTGATAAAATGTAAACATTACATAGGACAACCTTGGGACCCCACCAAACCAAATTACATGCCAATCATCTCGATAATTCAAGGTGGGCAACATGAACTTCCGCTTAAAATGGCAATGTGCATTAACAATCCATAATTCATAAGTATTGACGATCAAAATAATAATAATTGGCAATAACAACATTGGTCACCAAGGAATCACATTCATGGTTATATCAAGGGTGTGTTTTCTTGCATATCTTTGTACATGCCCCACATTCACATAGCAAAGATATGTATACATGAGGGATAGTTCATATGTTGCACTACAAAAATAAGAATAGGGACACTTACAAGCACTTTCAATTGGAAGTAATTGAAGAATCTAGTAAAACTATCAAACTATTAAGTATGCCAATTATTTTGAGTTAAGGATCTATAAGCAAATCTATAATTATTTTCTATTGCAATGCAAGTGCATTTTAAAACATTTGCTAAAATTTAGATGAATTAGTTGTGTTAAAAGAGAGTCAAAATTGTAAATAAAAGAACAATTCTTTCAAACCATCTCATTAAAACTAATTAAATGCTCTGCATAATCACATATGTAACTCAAAGTCTTTAATTCAAGAAAATTGAAAAAACAATTTTATTCATATTCAATCTTGTTTTAGATATTTAATTTCATGAAATTCACATTTTTCTTAAAAATCTATTTATGAAAATAATACAAAACTTAAATTTCTAAGTAAAAATAATAATCAATATAAATGTTTATTTATCAACATTTACAATTTATAAAAACTCATCTTAAAACAATTTTACTAATTCAAAATCATTAATTATATTAAAAATTCTACAAAATTGATTGTAAAAATATACCATATGAAAAAAGTGTTGTTTTTCCAATCAAATGAAACCGAATCTTAATTTTCCCTTTCAACTATTCAATGTTTGGTTTTTTCAGAAAAAATATTTTAATTAAATATAGGTGCCATTGGTCACAATACTTTTTATCCATAAGTCATATTTTGTCGTCTATAAGAATTCCGTTACCATCATATCCGATGTCTCATTGAGAGGGACGTTGCCTTTCATTTCTAATTAATACTTAACTTATTCTGTTGGAGACTTTTGAGAAAATCTGAATTAAGAAGGGAGGAGGGGGGGCGCTTTAACCTTTAGAATAATGACCAAAAGCTCCCTTACAATAACCGCAACTTTTTTTTAATAATATACTTTTTTAATTGAATGGTGCTAAATTATAATAAAAATAAGTATTTATGAAAATTATAAATAATGAAAGTATTAATGTAGTATTTTTAATTAATTGTTTTAAAATAGAAATAACAAATTATAATTAATATGTTGTAAAGATAAAATGTGTTTATTTTTTATTTTTTATATTAATTTTTAGCATATTTTGAATTGATTATGATTGTATGTTTTTTAGTTATTTGATAATATTCAATTGTTCTAAATTTCACATCTTATTTACATTCAATATTTTTTAAACTCAAATACCTAATAACATTTCAATTCTTATTATTTCTCTAATTTGGACACTACTACACCTATAATTTCATCTTTGGAATGAAATCGTGTGTGGTCATAGCTACAATATTTGGATGTCGATTTTTCTATTTTGAAGTCTACTTTTCTAGTTCACTTCACATGTTTATCTCTTATTTACATCCAAATGCCCATAAACAAACATTTTTAGTTTATTAAACAAAGG
This sequence comes from Sequoiadendron giganteum, assembly GCA_007115665.2. NCBI lineage: Eukaryota > Viridiplantae > Streptophyta > Pinopsida > Cupressales > Cupressaceae > Sequoiadendron > Sequoiadendron giganteum. The sequence continues at coordinate 375,732,166 of CM021110.1, forward strand.
ATAACTCAATCAAAGCATAATCAATAGATACATAACATCTATTGTAGTTTGCATTTTTATCCCTTATAAATGTTGAAATAGCCATAAATGGTCATATTTTATTTATTAAATAGAGGATTAATTGAAAAAACACAAGCAACAGATACATGGTAACACACAAGGTCAACAATATAGAAAGAGCCATAGGTCTCTGAAACTTCATTGCTGAACATTACTAGTTGCTCACACACACACCCATATACTACACTTGGTCATTTAAACCATTTTTTATATTCCTTCCATTGTTCAAATATCCAAATTATCAAATGTTTTATGGGAGTTGACTAAGGAAAAATGGGGAATTTAAACACTTTTGCACTATAGCACAAGTTTTTAAAGGTTCCCACAACACCACACAACTCAAATAATCAAATTAAGTTGCAAATAATAGGTTGGAATTTCATGGAGAGTATGACCATGGTTGTACAAGACACTTCTATAGCCAAAGGGCAAGGTCATAGACATTCAAGACACTTTTGTAGTTGAAGGATGGTCATTTCAAAGAGGGTGAGATCATATGTAATAGTTTATGGCTAATACTAAATATAAAGGTAGAAAACAAAGGCAAAAGATAGAATTATCGAGCACTATGTTTTTATCATATTTTATTATAAACAACCTCTACTCCTCTTTAGTTTAAAATTTGAAACTATAAAAATATTTTATTGTGCTTAATATGCATGTTAGACACTAAACTAAAAAACATGTAGTCAAGATAGATTATTTTTTTTGTCTAATATAACCAAATTGAGCCCAAGAGATAAATAGAGGATAACCTATAGCCTATCTAAGTAATGATAATTGCCTAAATAGTATTATGAATCATAGAATGTGTAATAAAACTATGGAAAACAAGATGATTACAACCATATCACATTCAAAGAGATGGGCAATATTAAAAATTCCTTGTCTATTCAATATCAAAATAAGGATAAATTCATAGAGTGTATTCATTGTAAAGAAGGTTGAGGACGAGAATTCTTGTGATTAGAAAAAGGAGTTAGACATCTTTCCTAATTTTCCTAGATTGCACAAAAGGTTGTGATAGATGTATATATCATGTTGATATGTGGATGTACCTGATAGAGTGTTGCACTTGTTTGACTACCAATTTAGATGTTTGAATGGATTCCCATCTAATGGCTTTTGTTGATGTGCATTTTGACACACTTGATAACCAATAGGTAAAGTCATAAAATCATTTCACCTATCCTAAAAGGCAACTAACTTCTAGAAGAATTTTATCCATCCCGAGGTCTATATTATTAGGCCATTATGGTGCAAGATAACCAACTCATCATGTATTTTTATTTGAATTTTTTGGTGACACTTCATCATTGATTTTTATGGTAATACCTAATAGCTTTTTTGATCAACTTCTTACCTTAGGATCATGATGTGTTTTTCCATGCCCTAGTGGTTTGAATTACTCCTTCCATCTCTCCACTCATTTTTAGTCTTTATCTAATGTTGATAGCCAAATGTTGTTGGATGCACGAGAGTAAGTTCATTTGAGTTCATAAGACCAATGAGATGTTTTACATAAGTAGACAACTCACCAACTTAGACTTGAAGTTACTTATTTATTTATTCTTCTTTGTTCATTTGACCCAAGATGGTGGATACTACTACATGCAATGATTATTTATCTTTCTCTCTTGTTTAGTGCCCAAGGTTAACTCTTTGAATTTGATAACCATCCAATTATATAGTATTTTCTTCTTTAGTACACAAAGGGATGACTATCTCTATAATCATTGCTCCCTAAGCATCTACAAAAATGGTGTATAAATTTTGGGCTCTTTTTTGTTTTACTTGTGCCTTGAACTTATCCACCATGATTTTAAATTCATTATTAGTTGACCCATACTCCCTTTTCCTTTTGTCAATGATGGTATCCAATCATATTAATAAACCAAAACTATATGTAATGTTATCTTCTTTAGAATGACATGGAGGAGGAGTATGTTTCCTTGGTGGAGACTTTGAGTTGGAGGTGGAGAATTAGGAGGAGTGGAAGGCAACCTTTTATGCATTAATTTTTTTGAAGAGGAATAACTTGATGGCAAAGGAGTCTTGGTTTGAATTGGAGTCCTCTACAAGGAGGGAACCTCATCCTCTTGTGATTTTTTTTTTTCAAATATGGCCTCCTCAAAATTTTCACTTTCCTAAACTTTTTATTCCTCTTTTATAACCTATTTTTTCTCCTTAGTGGTCCACTCCCATGTTGTAACAATGATTTTAGTAATATCTTTGTTTATTTATTATTGTTTCTCCATTAAAAATTATTTTGTGATGAATAATTTTTTATTCATTTATATAGCTTATGCACCTAACTATATAGGTGGTGATGGTATATTTGGAGGGGGATTAGAAACTATAATATATGTTGTAAGAAGAGTAGTTGTCGTCACAATGGATTTTTCCTCGTAAATTTATAATGGTCCCCAACCTCCTTCCACTCTTTGTCAATTTGAATTACATGTGTATCTCTCTATTGAGAAGGATTTTGTTTACTCTTATTTAAGGGATCCTTATATATTTTTTGTTCTCTTTATTTTGATGTTTTTTCTTATTGTAAGACTTACACTTTAAAGACCCTCCTTCTTTTGAAACTCCTCCCTTTGATTTTTCCCCCTTCTTGGATGATTCTTTCTTCCCTAAAGTAGTGTTCTAAAGAATTAGGAAGGGATTCTTAAGACACATTTTTATTCTATATATCACCTCTTGTGTTTTGACCTCAAGAGAGATGTCTTCATCAATGGAGATTAATTAATTTTTTCATTAGATGTTTCTAATATCTTCTTGTCTTCATTTATGCCCTTGGTAACCCTTGCATGATTTAAATTCTAGACTTGAGGTATATTTATTCTACAATAGTCCCTTATCCTCACATCATGTTTATGTGTACAATCTACCCACTTGTCCTCTAACTCAAGATCATTCTTTCTAAAAATACCAATCATGGTCACTTTCTTCCCTACAAGATCAATTTTGTTTCTAATTACATCTAGTTGAATGGTGAATAGCTTCATTTCTTACTCAACCAACCTCTCATGATGGTTTTTTTAACTTGTGTAGGGACCAATATATTTGGGGAATTAGATCACTTTTTATTGAGGGGTAAATGCTTTTTATCCAGAGCTATGAACTAGTGAGGTCACAAATGGGGCACCTCATCCCCAATATAAATTCCAAAAAATTACACCCCAGTGGGGTTTTAACATTGATGGCAAGAATGACAACACAATAACTTAACCATCACACCATGCTACTATTGACATTGGGGAATTGGTTCCTTATTTTATATTTTCTAGCAATCATTTTCCACACATCCACCAACTATCTACAAATTTCTAAGAGTATTAACTTTTTATTGAGGTATTTTCGAAGTTTCTATGGGGATTTGTAAAATATTCCAACTTTGATATAAGTAAAGGTTTCAACTAGATCCACCAACTCCCCCAACTTTCTAAAATTTATGTAGCATAGATAATGATAAACACTTGGTACAATCATTCTCTAGGCATCTAACAATGAAAAACACAAATTCATTATTCACAAGTGTTGTAATATTTTAATCTTTTCTTCAATTCAAGTCTAGGGTGATGATTGTATACTAAAGTCTCTCCTATCTCCTAGTACCATATTTCCTACCTTGGAAATACTTGGAAAACTTTCTCTCATGGAAAATAAATACACCAAGTAGGAGGTTCATGTAAAATTTATTACTTTCTTTAACTTCATTCAACTAGGAGTATATATTCACACCGATGATTGATGTCCAATCAATTTTATTCCTATCTATAATAAACAATACAAAGTATCACATCTAAGTATAAAAGTTCTTGGTATTAGGTTTTCCTTCAACCATATTCAACAATATAATTACATCATGAATGCCATCTTTGAACTCACCCCTATGGATGACTTTGGCTATTTTTGTTGTTGATTTCCTTCTTGTTATCAACCAATTATCATTTATGCACTTGATTTCTTATGGTTTTTGTTATCACATTAATTGAGAGATCATTCATGTTATTAAAATTATATGAGACATAAATAGGAGTAAAAAAGCCTCCTTTGTGGCTTTGGCACTAATATCCTGAATGGTTTGACATGTAGGTCTGAAGGATTTCTTCTATTTTGCATCATACTACAGAGCACAAGCCAACATCAACTTTGGGAAAAAAAAAGATGCAAGGAAAATATTTACTTGAACTAATTGACTTTGAGCCACGATGCATATGACATTTTTTGTTTTATCACTTTCCTTGGTGACTTTCAATTAATTCCTTTACATGCACATGCCTTGATTTTGTGTCTGCTATTGTAATCCATTGAGAGGACATCTTGTAAGGGGAGTGGTACCCCTTAAACTCACACTTCATTTCTTTTATTGATGGATTTTCTTGCATGAATTATATAAAACAACTAATAAAACCCATTATATGTTTCACAATATGTACATAAAATCTATCCATCTAAGTTTAATAGTCACATTTCTTTCATAATAACACTTACAAGAAGGTTAAATATTTTTAAACAATAGAATTGACACGAGGGTAAGAGACAACTCAAAATATTGAAAGGATATGAAGATACAAAGCATACTAGGATTGTAGTGTTGGGATGCCTCATGCATTATTACTAAGTAGGAAGGGGCCTATGAGTCTACCTAATGTGATACACTAAGGTTGAATGGGACTCTACTAAAAAAATACATTCTCTTATTTAAAATAAATATATTTTTTTGATCAGTAAGTAGGATAATTCTAATGATATTCGTAAAAAGAAATACATCGTTTCAGCCCAAACTAGGCATCCACCATGACTACACTAGAAACTAACCAGACTTTGACTCCAACCAAAATTCGCAAACTGAGTGGACGCAACCACCATTTGACCAGCATTTTCAAAAAACTATTCCACCCGATATTTACAATACCAGAAAACAAAGAGCACTGTTCATATCACCAAACCCTAGAGACAAGAAACCCATAGACTAGCATATAACCCCAACCAAACCCTTCACACCATACATTATGTTGAGCAAAAACTCATAATTCCCTCTTCCAGGCCGAGTCTTCTACAAGCACCGAACGAAATTTCCTTTTCAAAAACTCTGCTCCTTCTACGGTCAAACGTTTGTACTCAATGAGAACCAAACCGTTAACATCCAGAATGAAAGGAAAGTATCTTACCAAGGCGTCTGAGTCATCCAGGAGATGCAGATATTGTGGCCGTGGAATGCCTTTACCAAGTTGAGTCGCAACCAATGCTCTATCCAAGCCAACCAACATATCCTTGCGAAAGAGGCCTCGCATGATCACTCGTGCATCCATTTTTGAAATCCCAACATCTAGCAAACCAACCAACACTCGGGAGGAAATGTTTGAATCCAGATGATACCCTTCGACGTCCTCCATAAAATATTTCCCAACTAGACATTTGATAGCTGTGAAGGTCAATAAATTCGGGTGACGAATAATATGGTGCAGCCGAAGAGAGGAAATCAAACCTTCAAAGGCAATTTTCCTTTTGGATCTTTTCAATTGCACTGGTGTCACCATCCCTCCCATTTCTAATTCCTTTGCAGAGACCAAAAGAATAAACCTGCTCATCGCACACACAGGGCACAAGAAACCAAACCACCAAAAGCTATAGGAATGGAATGACACCACACAACAAAAATAAAGGCCAAGCAAACGTGCTTAACCACCATCCATTGCAACCTAGCAGACATCCTTGAAAGGACAAGCAAATCTCGAGGAGCCGACGAAGCATGATGAATTTTACTTCGCCTAGAGAGTTCTACGACGTGTAGCCAACACATCCCCCTGCCAACTCACGCATTCCACCTGACCACACCACACCAACAATCATGGGATGGGGTGGCACCCTCCCTTCCTCCCACTATTTAAAATAAATAATTACTAGTAATATATTTGTTTTCTTCTTATTGTTTCTCCACTAAAAAATATATTTTAATGAAGCATTTCTTATTAATTTGTCTCTATAGCTTGTGCACCTAATTATACAATTGGTGGTGGTATATCTGAAAGGAGAATATAAACTATAATTTGTGTTGTAGGAAGAGGTGTAGTCATAATAGTTTTTTCCTCATAAAATTCTAATGGTCCTCAATATCCTCCCACTCTTTGTCACCTTGAGTTGCATGTATATCTCTCTATTGAGAAGACTTTTATTTCCTCTTATTTGAGGGATTCTTATATGTTTTGTTATTCTCCTACTTTTGATGTTTCTTTCTTCTTGGAGGAATCAAACTTTAAATCTACTCCCCTTCTTTTGAAACCTTCTCCCTTTGATATTTATCCCTTCTTGGATGATTATTTCTTCTCTAAAGTAGTGATTTGAAGCATTAGGAAGGGATTATTGAGAAATATTTTTATTATATGTATTACCTCTTTTGTTTTGACCTCAAGAGATATCTCTTCATCAATTGACCAAACAACCTTGTCAATTAGTTGATTGAAAAATATATTTTTTCATTAGATGTTTCTAATATCTCCCCATTTTAATTTATGCCTTTGGGAGCTCCTTCAAGATTGAAATTATTGACCTAAGGTATATTTATTCTACAATAGTCCCTTATTCTCACATCATGTTTAGTTTTACAATTTACCCAATGGTCCTCTAACTCAAGATCATTTTTTCCAAAAATATCAATCATGATCACTTTCTTCCCTATAAGATCAAATTTGCTTCTAATTACATGAAGTTCAATGGTGAATAGTGTCATTTATTTCCCAACCAGCTTGTCATGATGGCATTTTGAGCTTGTAAAAGGTCCAATAGATGTGGGGAAGATCCTTATTTTTATGTTTTCTAGAAATAATTTTCCACATGTCCACCAGTTATCTAGAAATTTCTAACAATATTAACTTTTCACAAAGGAATTTTAGAAGTTTCTATGGGGCTTTGTATAATCTTCCAACTTTGATATAAGTAAAGGTTTGAACTAGATCTACCAACTCCCCCAATTTTCCAAAGTTTATGTTGTATCTAATGACAACCACTTGGTACAATCATTCTCCAGGAATTTAAAGATGAATAACACAAATTCATCATTCACAAGTGTTGTAATATTTTGATCTTTTCTTCAATTCAATTTGATGGTATTTATTGTATACCAAAGTCTCTCCTATCTCCTAGTACCATATTTCCTACCTTGGTCATACATGGAAAACTTTCTCTCATGGCCAATAAATACAGCAAGTAGGAGGTTCATGTAAAATTTAATACTTTCTTTGACTTCATTCAACTAGGAGTAAAGATTCACATTTGTGATCAATCCCCAATATATTTTATTTTCAACCATAATAAACAGGAAAAATGAACACATCTAAGAATAAAAGTTCTTAGTATTAGGTTTTTCTTAAATTTATTTAACAATGCAGTTACATTGAATGGATGTCCTTTTTGAACTCACTCCTATGGACGACTTTGGCCTTTTTGTTTGTTGATTTACTTCTTGTTATCAACCAATTATCATTTATGCACTTGATTTCCTATGGGTTCTTGTTCTCACATTAATTGAGATCTCCTTAATGTTATCATCATTATACAAGGCATAAATAGGAGGATAAAATCCTCATTTGTAGGTTTGGCACTAATATCCATAATGGTTTGATATGTATGTACAAAGGCTTTCTTCTATTTTACATCATAGTACAAATCACAAACAAACATAAACTTTGGGAATTATAAATATGCAAGGAATATAGTTACTTTCAAACCAATCCACTTTGAGCCATGCATATGGTATTTATTGTTTTGTCACTTTCCTTGGTGACTCTTTGAATTAATTGCTTTACATCCACATGCCTTGAGTTTGTGTCTCATATCTCAATGCATGGGGAGAATATATTGGAAGGGCAGTGGTACCCCTTAAAATCATACTTCATTTATTTTATTGGTAGATTTTATTACATGGATTCTATAAAAAAAAAAATGAAAATCCATTATATTTCATAATATGTACATAAAATCTATCTATCCAAGTCTAGTAGTTATATTTATTTTATAATAACACTTTCAAGAAGGTTAAATCCTCTTAAACAATAAAATCTATCTATCTATACTTCATTTATTTTATTGGTGGATTTATTGCATGAACTCTATAAAACAAACATGAAAATACATTATATATTTCATAATATTTACATAAAATCTATCTACCCAAGTCTAGAAATCACATTTCTCTTATAATAACACTTGCTTGAGGGTACTCAAAATATTGAAAGGATAGAAAGTTACAAAGTGGACAAGGATTGTAGTGTTGGGATGCCTCATGCATGATTACTAAGTAGGAAAGGGCATGCCAATCTACCTAATGTTTCATATTAAGATTGAATGGGACTCCAATAAAATACATAATTACCCACTTTAAAATAAATAATTCATAGCAAATCACATCAAGTTATTGGGTTTTATGATTCCAAGACGATGAATACTCATACAATTTTGGTAATAGGAAAATTAAAAGTAAAAAACCTAAAAAGTTAAGTCTAAATAGAGACTAGAAAATATTTGACCCAAGAATTAATCAAGGAATGGGACTCAGGCATACCTCTTAAGACATGTCAAAATGAGATTTTTTCTAAATACTTGAATTTATGGTACGAAACAAAATAATATACACAATAGATCAATATTTGAGCATATTACTTACAAAGTACCTAATTAACTAGACCCACTAAAGACCCAAGCCTAGAAAGCTTAGAGAAATAATTAATAATTATAAATAATGACTCAGTCTTAACACTTAAGTGATAAGAGATGTCATATTTCCATAGTTAATTAGATAGAGGAAGTATTTTGTGGTAGAAAACATGTACAAATATTTTACACAAAAGTATTTCTACTCTATTTTTACCATAAAATAATTCTTCTATGTAATGGACTATGAAAATATCATATTCTCTTATTGATTCCCTTCATGGGAGGGAAATATGTTTTAAATATAAGAATTCTGAGAAGCTGAAGATTCAAGTTGCAAAGAGGATTCCATATTTAGCTTTTTCAAAAAGGTGTTGTGATGCCTAGATTTTATATTCCTTTGTGAAGATTACCCATCATCTTTGGGGTCCCCATACTAAGCATATTTTTTAGCAATCATATCTAGATTTACTAAGGTATATGATTTCCTCCACTAGATTTCTTATTATGTCTTTTATATTCATCTAGAACTAACCTCTCTCATTCAACTAGACATTTGGATCCAATTTGATAGTTCTTCATTTGCATGTGTTGAAGGTCTCAAGATTTATGAAGAGAACACAAAAAAAATAAAGTTTATAATTATTTATTCTAAACATCACCCACTCTATCAGGCCCTAGGTTATTCTTGGACTTATAATATTCTCACTTGACTTCCTTTCACCTAGAGGAATCTTGCTTCACTCCCAGTTCCTCATGTTAAATCTATCCCTACTTTGAACCATAGTATTGTCTTTCACCATTGCAACATTAGTCCTCCTTAGCAAACTAAATATGACTACACATAACCTCTTCTCGAGGAACAATGCATAATTACCATCAAATCATTTGTTCAACTAGATTTGATCCTAATGATTAGTTTCATATTATTCATTCATCAAATTTCTTTGTTGCCACTTGGTCATCTTTCATTGATGTCAACCTTTAGCCATACTCTTGTGTTTGTCTCCAAACCTCACAAAATATAATTTTGCCTTGTTTGGTTAATCTAGTCTATAAGGAACTCTACCAAGGCTTTCCTATTCCCACCTTTCATTTTAGAGATGGGTTCAACTTAGAAGTCTCTATTTTATTCTACATAGATCTTAGCATCATTCCTCTTGCACCTAACAAATATCCATTCATATGCATGTTATCTTCATATAAATGTAGGTTAGAACATGATATTAAACCTTCAATGAATTCTAGTCTAGTTCCAACTACTATATCTTTTTAGTCTTCCTCTATCCCTTCCTCATTGGATCCAAGCTTGCTCTTTTACTGTTCATTCCAATATTAATTTCATTAATGATAAAGGGTCTTATTTTATTGATCCATTATATTTTCCAACCTCGAGGCAAATTATAGCCCCCTATTCTCCATAATCAGTGATAATTACTTGGGCTTAACTCTCCATTTTCTTCTACATAGAGCTTGAAATTATTCCTCTAACACCTAACAACAATCTAATTTCATATGCCTATTGACTTAATATCAATGTAGGTTACAACATGACTCTAAACCTTTGATAGATTTTAGTCTAGTCCAACTGCTATAACTTGTTGGTCTTCCTCTAGCCTCTCCTTATTAGATCCAAGTTTTCTCTTTGATTTTTTCTTCCAATATTAATTTCATTAATGATAATGGGTCTTCTTTACTTGATCCATTATTTTGCTCCCCTAAGGCTAGTGTTTATTGTGTATTAACACCTCTTTATAGTATATATTTTCACCACATATATATTTTTTAAATCTTAATTTTTCATTTCTCCTCAAAATTTTAACAATAATTTATTTCTTTGGTATGATCTCCCTCACACAATAACATTTGAGGTCTCAACAATGGAACCAAATGTTGAAAGAAAAACTTTGACGAGAGTCCAATGTTTAATATTTTGTTATATGTAGTAAACCTTAGTGTGATGCAATAAAAAGGGAGAACTTAAATATGCAATAGGTATAATAGAATTATAATAAATTATATATATTCATATATACTCACTCGTAAAATCATATGTTAATATACTTTAATGGCTTATTCATGTCTTATAATTAATTCCTCATGCTTTACACTCGTGTATCATCTTCCTTATTCTCCCATATATTTAATTCATATGAAATTCACTCTTATCTCCCACTTTTCCCTTCTTTATATAGCATCTTAGTTCCTTTCCATCATATCCTTTCATTAATAACACTTAACAAAGGATAAATAAATTGGCCCAATGCCAATTCCTTTTGCCATTAGAACATAAGTTTGTTATTCCATACTATAATCATGTAATGCTTAAATTCTAAAAATACAAAATAAAAGAATTTTATCTATAATAAACAAATATTTTTTTCAAAACACATATAATAATAGTCTTATATAGATTTTGACAATTTATTCAAAATTTTCTCTTACATATGATATGTTATTCTTAAAATTTTGATTGCATATATATAAAAAATGTTTAAACATGGCTATATAACCACCAAATTAAGACCTTACCCACATCTTTTCTAACTTATAGAAATTTATCACATAATCTAGATTTTACTACAATACAAAAATACATGACTTTAATATAATTTCAAAGATCAACTCACAAATTCAACAAGACTTGATCTTTGATGGGCTCATTCCGAACCTTTCAACTTAACCAGTAGACCAAAGGTCTATTGACATATATTCTTTTTTCACTTACAAAATCATATACATAACAAATAAAAAACATACTCAAACAAAAGCATTCTTAAAACAAATTAAAATTAAATAATATTATAAAACAACCAATTAAATCTAATGGTAAAATAATCAGCAAGAGGCTAATTTATATAATTTATTATAATGATATTTATTACAAACTAATTTGTTATTATAATATTTATACCTAAATAATTTCTTTACATAAACTAAATCAATCACAATAACCTTTCAAGATAGCTACTAAGTGACAATTAATACCTTTCTCTAGTTTTTTTAAAAACTTACTAATTTAAAATATGTGGTATTTATATTTATTTAAAGAAAAAACCCGCATCTTGTCGTGATCAGTCATCTTCCCGGATTCTGTCTATAACCGAATCCACGTTTTCTGACAAAAACGGAAAGCTTGGACTTTTTCTCCACACCTGAGAGGGAAACCCGACGCCGTTAACCCTAATACCGCCGTCACGCGACTTCTCCGTCTGTTCACGTTGGTTTCAACGTCACCGTAGGATTTTTCTAATAATAACAATCAACAAGTACAACAGAGGAACGAAGAAGCAAAGCAGAGAGCAATTTGGACAAGGAAATCTCTGAATACTTTATTCGCAAATAGTACAGATTTTTTCTTAGTTTTATTTTTAATGGGCTGCAAATAGTAAAGCCCATGGCCACATGACAACCTAATTTGATACTGCCTCTATCGGACCGCCGATTATTGTTGAATTCATCTCGTATGTGCTGCGTTCGAGTCCCCTGAAGGCGCGCCTTGGCCATGCTACGCCGGATCGGTGGAACGTCCCTCTGGAGAGAGGTCCCTGTAGTTTTTCAATTCCATTATTTTCAAGATTTTGAGAGATTGTTTTATTCTTTTATAGTATATGAAAATGACTGGACAAAGCCACGGACACAGTAGCAGGGAGCTCCTTTGCAATGCCACCGCTGGGGCTGCCGCAGGTTAGTCTGTTTGGTTATCTCTTATCTCTAATTTAATTTAATTTTGTTGTATCCCTTACATGGGTGGTAGCACAACCATAAATTATCAGGTTTGGAAGCTAAGTTCGTCTGGGGTGCATTGTTGGCCAGTTTGTATAATTTTCTTCCATCTTTAATTGAATTCATATTTCTCAGGTTCAATTTGTATGTGCTAGATTTGTTTCTGATTAGCGAATTCTCCCTCCCGTGCTTCCTTCGGCTTAGATGCCTGGACCAAAGGGTATCTTTTTTCTCTAATTCAATCAGGTCTGTTGGGGTATACCACACCCAGAATTGGATTGACCCAGGGTAATCTCCTCTAAATTAGTCCAGGTCCGATGCAGTATAGGCCTGTTCTGGTACACTGCACCTAAAATTGGATGTGGTAGTTCAAGAGTCAACGTTCAACATTTATATATATATAAGCATGTAACATGCGGACTAGGGATTTGAACGCGGGTCTCTACTAGGAAACCCCCATTAAATTAATCGTACAAGAAAAATATGTACACGAAAATTCGTATTACAGGAAAAATATGCATATGTTAAATTATTTCTATCTTTAATGTGGTTTTCTCAAGTTTAATCATTATATGTTAAATTAGTAGTGCAATAAATTTTATGGCTTTGAGTTTGTGATCGTAGTGCTGCAATCCTGGCGAGTTTCAAGAATTAAGAATACCGTAAATTTGTTTAGTTCCCTTACTTTTGGCAAGTTTTAGGGATTAAACCCTGGCGTTGGAAACTGCCTGTCCATTTGAGAAAATGAAGATGACGACGAATTTCATCTTTCTGTGTATGATTCTGTAGAAAATATCGTTAATGCTTAGTTCAATTGATTATAGAAAATCTTATTAGGAGTTAATCCCCAAGTATTAGAAATTGTCTGCCTGTTGAAAAAAATGATGATGACAACATCTTTTATGGTTCTCGACAAGACTTCCTGGAAATTTTTGTGAATGCCTAGTTAATTTTATTGCAGCAGATTCATGGAGTTAAACCCTCAAATCTGGAAATTATTTGTTCACTTGTGAAAATCACGATGACAACAGTTTATAACTGTTTGGACGAGACTCTAGAAAATTTTGTTAACACAATATTCCCCTAATTGTAGTGAATTTCAGGAATTAAATCCAATATTGCAAATTGTCTATCCGTGTAAAAAAGGATGATGACAACATCTTTTTAATGGCCTCTAGACCAATCTGCTATGTAAGACCTATCAAAATGTGTAGACCAAGCTGCTATGTAAGACCTATCAAAATGTGTAGACAATGCAATTTGTCTATATTCTTGCAGCAACGTTTGATCTAGAGTTGTCATTGTTGATGCCAATCATCGCAAGCCTCTTATATTTGAGCTCCTCTGAGCTGAATTGTCTTGGCAAGGTAATGAATTATAAAGATATTATAAAACAACAAATTCTGTTGATGTCCCAATATTAGAGATGATTCTTTTTCTTCTAACTCCCTTTCCTTAATCCTCGGTTGACTTAAGTTCTTCAACAGAAAGAATTCACTAGGGAACCTGCTGGTTTATTTTTTAGAGGAACAAACAAAAATTATTTTACTTAGAAATTGTTCTCAAAGATAGAAAATGGGTGCTATTTGTAATAATATTTTTATTGTTATTGATGTTGATGATGGTGGGTCGAAACCTATTGTTTGTGATGAGCTAGGAGAATTGAGTGATATTAAAGAGAACCTTTGAAGGGGGACTCTGAGGCTGACCTCAAGAAGATAAAATCTGGGGACACTCCCTAGGCTAGTTCTAGAAGTAGGAAGAATGCCAAGGATGTAAATGTGCCAGTTGTTTTGAGAGACTTTGCATAGGAGGGGTCAACTCTCCTTTCCATCCGTTATGAAGATTATTAGTTGAAATGTGAGGATACTGGAGGCTTATGGTAGAAAAGTAGTTTATAGAATGTTTTGTAAGTCTTTTGACACATTAAGACTTTTGTTTTGTTACAAGAAGTCAAGGCTGATGACTTTTTGTAGAATGTGCACTGAAAATTATTTGGGCCATGTTGAGTCTGGTTTTTCTCCATGTAAAGGAGAGTTGGCCCCCTATGTTGAGTCTAGTTGTTCTCCATGTAAAGGAGAGTTGGCCCCCTATGTTGAGTCTGGTTGGGTTAGGATGTTCCTTTAGGGTTTAGAATTTGGGGCGTGCTTTGATGGACACGACTTTTGGAATCGGATGGCCAGCCATTTGAAAAAAGTTCTTCTGGTCATAGGGGGCAATTTTAATATTATCAAGGAAATGGAGGATAGATCTGGAGGGTGTCAAATTGAAGAAGGTTTTAGGTGTGACTAATTCAAATTGAACAGTTTTTTCTTTTTTCCCAAAAGAAAGGTTTTTATTTAATCACAGAAAATATTATGTGCTGATATAGAGTTCAAGAGTCAGAAACAGGTAAAGATGTAAGAACACAAAAGGCCCATGATGCAAAAGATGGTCAACAATACCAACATAAAACTGAGGCCTCAGATATGAAGGTTCTTGATGTGGGCTGAATGAGGATGAAGAAGTATGCTCTCGTTGACCATTTTGTCAGCAAATGAGTTATATCTACTGAAAACATGTTGCCAGCTAATCTGGTCCAAATCATGAAGAATCCTAGAGACTTTTTGTTTTGCAGAAGATGTAATTGGACTGACTTGGACACCTCTACCAGAGAGGCATTGGATTATCAACTTGGAATCTACATATATAGTAAGGCTTATAATATTTTTCTTAATTGCAAGAATAAGACCAAACATGCATCCTATAAGTTCAGCAACATTTTTGGAGTCCTGTCCAAGATTTATGTAGAGTCTAAATTTTTTGCCCAAGGATTTAACCACAACACTCCACCAATAGCCACAATGCTAGGATTGGCTTTAGAGGTGCCATAAAAAAAGAGAGCAGGATAGTTGCAGTGGATATTTGGAGTGGGTCAGACAATTGGAGTATTGCTATTGAAGTCCAAAACATTCCATTTTTTGATAAAGTGAATCTTAGCACTGGTTGGAATATTCAAATATTTTTTCTCTTCGAAAAAAGCCTTAGCATTTTCCATCATAACTAGCTGAATTTTTTGGATCAAGTAGTATCTTCAAAAATTATTTCGTTCTTATCAAGCGAAATTAACCACATGCAAAAGAAAGGAAGAGAAGGCCATAAAAAATTTATAAGCAGGTTGCTTGAGAGTGAGCTAGAGTAGCAAGAATTCAATTGTTGGGTACAAATTGCAAGACTCAAATGGTTTTGGAAGTGAACCCCAAAATAGAGAGAAAGGGAGATCCAAATAGAAGCAGCTTCTTCATAGTTGAAGAATAAATGTGATTGAGTTTCACAAGTGTTGAAGCATTTGTAGCAAATTTGGGGTCCTATGATATTCCTTTGGATGAGATATTCACCAGTGGGAATCTTTGGGAGTTATGCTTTAATGTCAGATGCTGTAGAGATATCGATCAAGAGGTTCATCCTCAAGAAGAGAGAGAGTGCCTTCCTTGCCCAAATAATAGCTTGAGGAACATACATCGGCCCAAATGAGAAAATCAGCACTAAGCAGATCAATTGGGAGAAGACCCAAAAGTTTTCTTCCTAATTTGGGTCCACTCATTTTGATGGTCTTTAGTAAGGCCAAAGAGGTGATTCCACTCATTTCTATCCCACTCAATGAGCTGATTTAATTTTTGAATCCCTAGTTGCTTCATGGCTGAAAGAAGATCTCTTGGCATAAGAGAACATGAAGGCATGTGGCCCAAAATGGCATCCTCCCAACAATTAATGCTAAGACCATTACAAGGATACCAACATATGTTCTTCTTAATCAAATCAACAACTTTAACAATTAAAGACCAAATTTTGAACGCATCAGATTTTTGTTGAATGTAGTTGAACAAGTGCACACCCTAATTGCCCCCTTCGTATTTATGAATCAATATTTGCTTCAAAAAGGTGGAAGGAGGGTTTAGGAGAATCCAAGCAAGCTTATCACCCAAAACATTCTCATTATCGTGGCAAATTTTGATTCCCAGGCAACTACATGGCTTTCTCTTGGTGATTTTATTTCGACCAACAAGGTGGATTTTTTTCTTGTGCTCCCCTGCCATAAAATGTTATTTTTTTTTAATCAAGAAATGGAGAATAGAAACCAGGGCATGATAAATCATGAGTTGGTAAATGGGAAGACTAGAGATGATTGGTTTGGTCAAGACTGATTGGCTTGTGAGACTAAGCCACCCATTGCTAAAACTTTGGATGCACTTTTGGAACTTTTTAAAAGATTGAGCCAATAATCATAGCTCTTTAGCTTGAAACTGCTCAAAATGCCCAAGTAATTGAAGAGATGAATGCTATCACGAGAAAATTGAAGAATATGAGTGAAGCTTTTCTTTTCAGGAGCAAAAGTATTAATGGTGTAAAATCTGCACTTATGGGAATTAATGGTTGCCCTTGAAACTTGCCAAAAATCGTTCAGACAGCTCTTTAGTTGTAATGTCCCTACCAAGAAATTTTAACAAACTTGCAAATTTCTAATTGTCACCTCTCAGACAATTCGTCAAACAGTTTGGTGGGACATTGAACATTCAATATTTTTGAGTTTTAATTATGAAGAACTTCAACTATCATTAATGATCATGCATTGAACAAGTGATTGACATTTTCACAAACACTTTGCAATCTTTGAGTAATTTCACAAAGAATTGTCCACTCAGATCTCTTATGTATGCTGATAAATATTCATACTGTTATTTGCTGATATAACATCAGAAACACATAGAATACTGTAAAACAATTACTGACCTCAAAGTGATGCCATAATGTTGCTGCTGTAGGTGGGCACAGAAAATCAGATCTAATTTATAAATATTTCTCAATTCCTACCAGATCTGCTGTAGCTGATTATTCAATTATAGTTACTTCTTATACAGTTGTTATCATACTCAGAATGAATATAAATCTGTAGGGTATTGATCTGTTTTGACTGCTGTAGATGTTACTGTTGCTACAGACATTAACAAAGGAGTTAAGAGTGAAAAATCCAAACCAAAAATGTCCATAGACTACCTAAAAAACTGCTGAACACTTAGAATGAGTGAATGGAAGTGTAAGTATGGAGTGGCCAGCTGGGAGAGGTCTGAAATCTTCAATAAAATGCAGCACCCTTCCTTCAAACTGCCAAATAAAGCCCTATATGGCTGCACCCAGGGTTTTGAA
Organism: Sequoiadendron giganteum; assembly: GCA_007115665.2. Taxonomy (NCBI): domain Eukaryota; kingdom Viridiplantae; phylum Streptophyta; class Pinopsida; order Cupressales; family Cupressaceae; genus Sequoiadendron; species Sequoiadendron giganteum. Next base: position 375,749,797 of record CM021110.1, read on the forward strand.
CCCCCAAACTCACCCAACAAGGATCGATTCTACCTCTTTTTCCCCACACCTTGCTTTTAAAGTATGCACCTTGTAGCTGAAATCCCTTGTGAAATGGTTCAATCAGCCTTTATGCAAACAATAACTTGGGCAATTGGGAAATATAGGGTATGGAACCCTTGTTTGGAATGCCTCCCACACACTCAATATAAATTCAAAGAACGTCTTCAAAATACTTCACAAATTAATTATTTGTTTACAAATTTCAATATAAATTTATTTTAAGCACAATACAAACTTCAAAGATATTTCATTGTCTCCACAAATCTTCAAACTTCAATATTCAGCTCCCTGTGTATCCTGTGTGAATCCACCATAACATTGGCTAGGGAAGATCTTTCACTCCCAAAACTAATCTTCACCTTAGGATTTTTGTCTCAGGGCGGTAGAAATCTGCTCAACTCCACAATTGAGGTTTCAATAAAATATTGAAATGCCAAGAATGAATGAAATGATTCTTCTCAACCTCCTCTTATAACCCTTGTGGAACTTTCTGGAAGTTATATTTAAAAATAACTTTTTAAATAATAATCCTTTTAGCTCCTTATAAGAGACTTTTCAAACTCTTTTAATATGATAATACTTTTAATTCTTATTTCCTAAGCCATCTTTAATATTTCATTTAAAACAACCTTTTAAATCATCACTTTGTATCCCATGCCTAGTATTATCACTTTGGCCATCTTTTAAGAACACATATGACGTTGGCCATCCTTCTTTAAAATAAATGAATAAACATTAGTTGCCTTTAAGAAAATAATATAAAGGTACTTTAAGACAATTTAAGTTATTTATTTAATTACTTTTTGGCACATCCCAAAGAGTATGAAAAGTTAGCATTTTCCAAGCATGTTAGAATTCCCACTAATATTGGAAAGGCCATAAAAAGGGGACACTATGTTAGTCTTCTACCATTTAGTTGAGAAGCTTCCCCTTGTAGGATGGTATCATTTGCAAATTGGGCATGAGTGATTTCCCTGACCCTGTTGGACATCTTGATTCTAATGATTTTTGAAGCCCTCCTTTTAATAGAACGAGATCTCCCAGGGTTTCAACAAGAATGATATAAAGATAGGGGGAGAGTGGACAACCCTATCTTAAACCTCTAATGGATTTGAGAAAACCAGCTTGGGATCCATTAATGATTGGGGCAACACAAGGATTAGTAATGCATCAAAAAATCCATTTTCTAAAAGACACAAGGAACACAAAGGCTTGCAAGACCTATGCCAGGAAGTTGAGATCAACCCTTTCAAAAGCATTAGCCATGTCCAGTTTAATGGCAATCATTTTCTTATTTCCTTTGTTGCTAGTATGCATAGCTTCATGCACAATCATAATAGTGTCATAAATTTGTTTGCCAAGTATAAATACATCTTGTTCCTCAGAGATAACTGGAATCAAAGATTTTTTTAATTTTGTTGGCTAAATTTTTTGTGATAATCTTGTAAGAGGAGTTGCATGGAGAAATGCACCTAAACTTATTTAAGGAGGCATCATTCTTTTCCTTGGGTATCAATGCAAAAAAAAGTAGAGCTGATGGCTTTGATGAGTTTACATTGTTTGCAAACATCTTCAACCAGGTCGAGAAGGTCTTCCACAATGAGATTGAAAAATTGAAGGTGAAAAGAGTTAGAGAACCCATCACATCCAGGGGCCTTGTCCTCGGTAGAGCTGAATACAACCCCTTTGAGCTACTCCATGGTAATTGCTTGACAAATAAGATGTTTTATGTCCACAGAGATGACATTAGGAATGTTATTGAGGAGACAAGCTTGTGTAGTAGGGTCTCTTGGAGACTTCTTATAAAGAGCTGCATAGTGAGCATGGGCCTGCCTTAATATCCCCATTGTTAGTAAGAGTATTATCATTACCCAACTCAATTTATTTGATTGTATTCCTCTGATATCTTTGAAGAGCTTTTCAATGGAAGAATTTAGTGTTAAGAATCCCCTCATGAAACCAGATCATACAAGATTTGAGTCTCCAGTGTTGCTCTTCTTGTCAAGCTTTTTCATGCAATTGAGTGAGGAGAGAATTACTTTCAAGCTCAAGAGCATAAGTAAAGGGATTAGTTTTAGTGATCTCTTTGATTTTCCCAAAGCCTAAACAAAAGGGAGTGCTTTGGCACAATAGAGGAAGAGTAGTCTTCTAATCATTTTCTAAGGTCAAACTTTAGTTTGGAGATCTTAAGTTTCCAACCATCCCGAGCATCATTGGAGAGGTGCTCAAAATTCTACCTATGCTCCACCTGTTAAGAGAAGCTAGGTAGATGAGTCCAATCAGCATTATATTTGAAGGGAATGGGGCCCTTAGTCTTGTTGGACCCATGCTCTAAAATAATTGGGTTGTGATTAGGCATTGTGCTTTGATTTATTTTACTAGGGATAGAGGGGAAAAGAGTGAAAATGTCTTCTTGAATCGAAAATCTATCTAGATGATTAACAATGAAGTTAACCCCAAATCTTATATTGGGCCTTACAAATTTCCCTCTTGTTGACTTGATATCATGAAGGCCTACCAAGAAAGAATTTCTTCAACATACTCTTTGCATGGGTCGTGGATGCTCAATTTGCCTCTATTTTTAGAAGGAAAATGAACAAGGTTGAAACCACTAGCCAAAGCCAAATTACAAGGATTTTGATCTTTAATATAAGAGAGGATAGAGAGCCACCATTGTCTCTTGTTTACAGGAGAATTGGGGGTATAAACATTAAAAAAGGTGTAAAAAAGAAACCTTGCCTGCAAAGTAGAAGAAAGCCAATAATCACTTTGATTTCCATGGATCTTGTTGAAACAACTAGCATCCCAAGTGTTAAGAAGGCCTCCAGAGGCTCCATTAGCATCCACTTCAGAATTGCTCCAAATGGATTAACATGATTTGATTGCACTAGCAGGGTCTAGTTTGGTTTCTTGAACACGTATCACAATAGGAGAGGGATCTTGAATGAGACCTTTGAGCTAGTTTTTCTTTAGGGAACCACCCAAACCTCGTCAAGTCCAACAGAGCAAAAACATTTTTTAGGTTTCCTACCTTTGAAGGAACCTTCTAAAGTCACTTGTGTTTGGGCCACAACATTTTTCTTTGCTTCTTCTACTTTGATTTGTTGTTTTGTTTTCTTCTTGGTTTGGAATACAATTTGGTGAGAATATGATCAGGGCCAATCTGGGGAACAAGAACATCCTCAATTATTTTAGTTTTGATTGCATTTGTATCTTCTAGAGACCTTTCAGGCAGAGCATCTAGCAAGGTTTGATGATCCAAGAGGACAATGTGAGAAGCATCCTAATTGTCTTGATCTGGAGGTTCATTCATGGGCTTTGAGTCAGAATGAGAAATTTCCAAATTTGAGGATAGAGCAGCAAATTTATTAGAACTTTTAGGAGAGACAAATTTGGGTTTTGGTTTCTGGCTCTTGGATCTTCTATTCCTTTCTGGAATCCTTCATTACTCGGCATGTCTTTCTCAATAGGAGGTTCTTTATTAAAAGGTCAACCTCTAGAGAAATGTCCATATTTGTGGCAAGAAAGGCATTTGAAGGGTAGGTGTTCATAATCAAGTAGCTGAGTAAGCACCCAATCTAGAACCTTTTATCCTGATGGCTTCAGGTAGGCCCTTTTTGAGGTTGATCCACACACAGATGTGATCACATGCAACATTAGAGGATTTGGGAAGGATCCAATTTAGAAATCTACTTATTTTTTTATCAACAATTCAAATTTTAATATTGGGCAAATCTAACCTAACATACATACTACATTCTTCATAATAACTTAGGGTAATGTGTTTCTAGATCAGTTTTCTGATTGGCTAATCTGATTTTTAGTATCTTATAAAAAATAATCAATCAAGAAAAACATAGTCCACTAAAAACTTGGCCAGCGTGTTTTGGTATATTTGATATTGCTAATTGGCTATTTAAGTTCGCAAAATTTAATACAGAATTAGTCAATCAGAAAAAAAAGTCATTATTAACTTGGCTGATGTTTTTTGAAATATTTGCAAATTTCTGAAAATTATATATAAAATTAGCCAAATTTTTCTTCTCATAAAGGAGTAGCAGGCCTGTTATGGTCCTAGTTCATTACAGAAATTTGGTTTTTAATGAGTAACTGTTTTCACAAATTGTGCTCATCTTGTATTGTCTTTTCAGTTTTTTCTACAGTAGTCCATTTGCTTGTACTGTAATTAGTTGACCTTTCTTCAGGCTCATGCTACTAGAGATATTGTAGAAAGGAAACAGGGGATCCAATATTCTCTTGAATTTCAAACCACAACACCATCTACAAGCATTCACTATGCAAATCACCCCTATTTCAAATTTAGTTTGCACCCTATTGATCATCTTAGAAATTCTGTCACTTTGCTTAAGTTACTATTTTGCTGGCCTCCTTGTTTATTTTCTTCTGAATCATATTGGATGTATGGCTTCAATGTTTCTAGAATAGTGCAGAGAAATGTTTTAACCTTTAGGTGAGTTGTTGCAATGATAAATAATGCAGGAGCTATTGCTGCCACATTTGTGTGTCCACTGGATGTCATCAAGACAAGGCTGCAAGTCCATGGACTACCTAAGCAGAGTCAGGCTGGTATTAAAGGTATGATGGTTAATTATTTTTTCACAATCCTTGTAAACTAGTTTTCATTCTTTCTGCAAATAATGCCAATTTGTTTTAATGAATCTGTTAGTCTGGTTGTTTGTCACCGGTGGTCTCCCTTCCTCACAAGTGCAAATAAAGGTAAACTACTCACGGTTAGACTTTTTATCATAAAAAAAGTTCTGACAAATTGATGTTTAATTGTCCTTTGTCCGACTCTCACCTTTCAGATAGGATCTGGAGTTGAGTGTGAGAAGCATTGCAAAAGTTAGGCCATATGACAAAAAAAAATGAAAAATTTTCTCACCACTGCACCAAAGCTTTAGTTGGCCCAAATGAATAGTCAATAGAGTGATCCTACAGTTAGTGTTATCTAAAATCGACATGAGGCTTGAAACAGAGTACAAGTTTATTCAAATGATCAATATGGCCTTCAACTTTCAAGTATTGCACATACTTAAAGAAAATCAGGAAGTACCTTATCAATTTGTACGCTAGCCCATGTCTTGTCAAATAACAAAAACACTTCTATATATATCACTGAACCTAATAAATTGTTCCAAAGTGCCGATTGATTTTTTAAATGATAGTGGTGCATAACAAGATTGATTTTAGTAGCCTACCAGCAACATGATTATTTTCTATTTGTGAGAGCTGATTGTTGTCTTGTTAATCAATGGTGGTGGGTCCATGGATTCCATTTAAAATTGCTTTCTCCTTTACCCTTTTTTAGGGGTATTGGTCAAGTTATAAATACTCAAAAATGACCAACTTGCCTTGTGTTACTACTATTGGAGCATTTCCCTCCTCTTCCTTTTGAATTGGGGTGTTCAAACTTTTGAATTATAGTGTTCACAAGTGGTAATTCCCTTGAATGATAAATATGCCAACATCATCCGATGCTTGGACTGTTTTTTTCACTAAGCTTTGTAGCTCCAAAGAGTTCTATTTTCCTCCATTGAAAGAATGCACAGCTGCAAAACATGTATGGTACAAAAGTCGACAAGTAGCTTGTTTTGACTTCACACTCATAGGCTATTTTTTGATTTCACATTCATAGGCTATTTTTTGACTTTGATCTATGCCAAATGAAATAGGACCCCACTAATAGCATCACGCCTTCAATCTTGGTCAGGGGGCTATTCTATCTGTCAAGCAAGTTAAAGGAGACATTTTTGTCAAATTCAAGTCAAATGGAGAACTTCTTGCTTCATTCCTAGCTAGCATTCCATTCATCAAACGAATTTAGGTCTGCTGTTCATTTATTTTGAGGGGAAAAGCTGTTTTGTTGGGCATGGTTATGTGTCAATTTATTGCTTTTTAAAATTCCATGGCTCAGGATAGACAGAAATTTTGAACATGTTCAAATATTGCTAGTATAAGAGTCTCTCTCATAGTATTTGACATTTGACAATCAATACATTACACAGGCAGTCCATTGATTCCCTATGCCTTCTTCATATAATATAGTACATACCTTTAAAATATATTGAAGTGTATTTATATGCTGACTGCTTTATTGCGGGATGGCTTGCACATCAATTGCCCAAGCTGTTGCCTAATGATCTAGGCTTTGATATCATAATCACTGCTTCCTTGCACTTATTGATGTCTTGTCATGTCACATTGAATATACAGGTGCTATTATGTATGCTAGATTTGTGCCTATCAATACCTTTATACACAAATTGTCACTCATAGCAATGCTGTTCTATATTCTTTAGTGTAATCTTTTCATTCCTTTTCTCATGCCATACTTCCATTTGCAGTCTTTGATCTCTACTGTTTTCAAAAATTTATCAGCTGCCTCCATAAATGAACTCTACCTGTCAAGCATTTGAAATGTTTTTTTGCATGCTTGTTGCAGAATGCCACTGCATAGTTTTTAAGCATATATGAACCTTAGTATGATCTGAAAGGGTTTTTTGCACTGCTATTATGCAGTATCTCCAGTAACAATCTCTGCATTTGAACTGTATTTGCCTGACTTTTAGGAGGAAGCTCCGTACACAATTTTAGACTTTACTTAATAATATGTATTCACACCAGGGTTATGTCACAGTTATTTCTATAGATAATATACACCAATATAGTTGAAACTAAAACCTTGTTACATGTACTCAGATTTATTATTTGTTCTTGCTAAAGCAATTATTTCTGGATCTCTATGTTTGAACTTTGAAGCAGTCATAATTCTTTTTTCCTGTGGATGAAAGCAGGCAGCCTTGTTCTTAATAGTCTGGAGAAAATATTCCATAATGAAGGTTTACGGGGTATGTACCGTGGGCTTTCACCAACAGTTCTTGCACTGCTTCCGAATTGGGCGGTGAGTTTATTTGACATGTTTATTGTCATGTCTTTCATGTCTGTTTTGCATAGAAAATCACAAAAGCACTGGTATGCATTGCAAGAGCCCCATAACGGAATGTGTTGATTTGTGATTTATATAGCATGCTCAAAAAAGAAAATTAAATGTTAAATGTCATAGCTTCATGGAAAACTTTGGTACCGACCTTATGGACAAATGAAGAGCTTTACTTAAACAGGGAACTTTGGCCTGGGCATATATGAACTTTAGTCACCAAAATTATTACTGAACTGATTTACCATAATTTTGAAATCCAAACATAAATTAAAGAAAAATGTGAATGAAATATTTTCTAGCCATGAATCTCTAATTTCGGAGACTGAAGTTATCTACTGATAATATTGAATACCACCTCCTGGAACAATTTTTTTTTCATATCTCAAGTCAAATGGTTAACTTTTAGTTAACGATGACTTAAATTGCAATGCACTCTGACTTTGAGTCTTTTCTTGAATCCCAATTTTGCCATGACTTTTTCACTGACCTATAGAAAGAAGTTAAGAACTTATAAGATAAAGCCAAACATTATGAACTTGTAATTATGCTATTGTCAAATAGAAAATTTCAGACTTGTGTGCATCATTGGTTTTGTTTGAGTTGTGTTTAAACTTTAAAGCCACATGGGAGCACTAGTAGTTAGCAGTTTTTTTAGTGTTGAAGGGGAAATTGTGCCAGCAGCAATGCATCTTAGCTTTCTGTTCAGAACTTGATACCAGAAGTTTCAGAAATTAAGTAGGGTATATTTTAACTGCAAGGAATTCTTATAGCTTCAAGAGGTGTTAGCAATAATGTGAAAGTGTAAACCGGGTTAGTAGGGTTTTGACAATTGTATGAAACCAAATTGTAATTGAGAGGTTCAACAATATGGATACTTATCCAAATCACAAAGTGCGAACTAGTAATATAAATTAAAAGAAAACAACAATTGGTGTTTTACTCCAGCAATTTATAATTTTTTTTTTTTGTACATTAAGCTTTGAAAGTAATAATATTATCGACTTTAATCTTTTATCATCAATTAATTTTTAGATTCAACATCATTATTCTCTCCTTCAATAGGTATGGAGTTCTTATATGCATTGCCATTTTTTCTCCCTGTTTTATGCATTGTACCACTGTTATTGGCTTCTAAATTCCTTTTTTTGCCTTTAATAATTCTTTTAGCAGATAATGCTGAATATATTCTTTGTTCATTACTTATTGAGAAGTTTGAGCCAGGATCATAAAAAATAGATGAATAGCTCACAGTAGTAAAGAACACTCACTTAAAATGGACATTGGTGTACTACATAATGTGTTCAAAGCTCTATTAATTTCAAGGACTCAAGATACAATTTCCCATAATACTTCAATGTCCCATCCATGGCCTCTTCATATATAATCCAAAGGTTAAGGTTACATAGGCATGGTTAGTGAAAAAGGCACTTGTATCATAGAAGTTCGTAGGTTGTCACTAGAGATAAGATTGGTTATTGGATGGCATTATTACATGACAAGTATTACACTTTCATATTTAATTGCCACACATATATGTCCATTTATGCCAAATGAATGGCTACATACAATGAACCAAGAAAATCTTACCTAATCACTAATACAAGATTAAAGGTCATATATGTCAACATTTCTAAACAAAATTAAAAAGAAACTTGATTTCATACATTTATTTTGTGAATGCTCAACAAGAGAGCTTCTCACTAGAGTCATTAATGTTGGCTGTGATCAAATTTTCTCTAGCTAATCAGTGTTTGGGTGACTATTTTACCAATTCATTGAACATTAAAGTCAATGTCTCCAAGACATCACTGCAGAATACATGATACATCTTACTGCAAAAGCTCTAGACAAGTCTGATAATGATGGCATAAACAAAATAAGGCATTCAGCAACCCCAACTCACTATCTTTTAATCTGATATAGGGCTCTTAGATGCAATATACTACCAAGTACAAGCTGCCTCACGTTTCTCCTTGTAAAATTTAAGACGTTCTTACTTCCTTGTATGGTGGCTATACATTCCCATTCCACGCCGTTGAGTTTTTGGTGTGACTTGTGTATCTAGCCCCACTTAACTATATCTGATTCTTCTATTTTTGTTAGGTATTCCCTTATTTCTTTTTGTGTGCCCTTAAAATATGTACATATTCTTGATGTCATCTTTCATGCATTCCAATGTGATCCTAGCTTCAGTTGCATTTCTTGAGCTAGTATGGAACTTCTTTTGTCTTCTCAATTTTGAAGGGTCCTTCATCTCCCACTTCACTTGTGAGCCATACACATTTTTCTTCCTTACGTACACAATTTATTATTATATTTTTGACTTGTAAGTGAGGGTTCTATTGGGGCCCTCACCCTTGGAGAAATTGAAAATATACAATATTCAACCAGAGATAGCGGAGAACATGCTGGAACAAAAATGAAGTTTCACCCATGAAGCTTGACTACTAAATAGACAACTTTTCCCAAAAGGACATAAACTAAAAAAATGCTATTACAAAAAATGGCCTAAGCCCCAGGCCAGCATTGAACAAAAAGACTTAATTGACTATCATTGGGCTTTATCAGTTGGACCTGACCCTGACTCAGCAGAATATTTTTTTCCACTGTCACCTCTTGTCGAATCCCCTGCCGTGTCTGCAGAAGCACCTATCCCATCACATGGACCTGGCATAGATTTAGTAGGCATTTAATTTTCATGGTAACAAAAGTAGGCACTTGGTACCACCTCTCAATTTTTGTTAGAGTGCCTCAGTCTGCCATCTACAAAAGAGGGTGATGTAAACAGACCGATAATCTCCAATTTTACCATTCTAATGAGTGATAGCAAGATGCTTAACTACCATTGTTAAGCCCTTACAAAAATCAGCCAGCTTCTCTTGTTGACAGAAAACTGCTAAAATATCCTGCATTTAATTTCTTCCTGCAAATCGAGCAACTGGGCTTCCTGAGCACTATTGGCAACCTGCTGCACCTTTGTGCCTGAAGACAAAGGTCACTTGACATTTGGGAGTAATGCACGATTGATCTAGTCCCTGATCAGTTTGGATGATAATATATCCTTCAGTTTTTACTTGTAATCTGTGGCAATTGTAGCCTGAGAGCAAAAAATGCCTAAGTATTCCAGCCTTGCAGGCCCAAGAATGAATTTCCCAAATCTCATCACCTCAGCATCTGGACAGGAGAAAAAATTGCATAGCCTTCTGTCTGAAACCGTCATTTATACAGAGGATCTCAAACTCTCCCTAGTGCTTGCTGCAAAGCCATACTTATAAGAAATCCACAAAACAGAAGCAAGTTGCAGCTGCGGACATTAACCATGCGCCCGAATAAAGAAATCCGGAACAACATAATTACCCAGTAAGACAAATTTAGATGATGCCAACCTGTTTGTGTTGAAATGAGGAGAACAAATATTATAAATCTAAATCATATTGCATAGAGAATAATGGCTCACTATATTATGATTCTTTGGATATTTTACGACGTATTTTGCAAATGGTTATAAAGCATTGCATTCTTGTACTAACTTCCCCAAATTTTCATATGGGAAACTAACTCCCAACAACCAATCATCTAACTGACATTTATTTAATGACTTAACATTTGTTTTATTTATTTATTTATGTAATTGAAAGAGTATACAATATAATAGAAACTCCAAAATTGTTTGCACTCTTGAATGACATCATTACCCAACACCCCTCGTCTGGTACTTGTCTAGGGAAATGGGATATTACTGCTCACTTAAAAGGACATTGGCATAAAACAAACAAAAAAAATTCTCTTATGCCGATTTTTAACTTTTGCAGATATTAAAATTTTTAAAAATCAAAAGCCAAAACAAGGAGGGGGAAGCTCAGATCAAGTGGGTCTGTCTAAACACAAAAGAGGGGCAAAGGCCACCCAGGCATCATCACAGTCATTGACAGCCTCCTGCTCATTCCTAGCATTGGTGAGGTGGTCAGGTGCTTATCTGCATTCTCTGAAGCAATGGGTGAAGAAGATTTGTCGAATCTCTTGCAAAGGACAAGAGCTTCTGCCAAGAGGCTTTTGCACTTCCTACATGGACAATACATTTTAGTCTATGCTGTGATCTGATCTGAAGAGTCACCTTCCACTATCAATTTTTTGCAGCAGACCAAGGGATCGAGAGAATGACCTTGTACCACCACTAACCACTCTGCCTTATTATTAGTCTTGGACCCAAGAAAGAAGGGTCCACCTTTAGCCGCCCACCCTTGTAAATCCTGTAAAACACAACCAGCCTTGACAAGGCCAAGCTCCATTGAAATTGAGCTTGAGAAACTCGTCAGGAGGTTTCATCCATTTCTGATCCTGAAAACCTTCTTGTTGATTACCAAATAAATGGAGGGGCCAGATTATTATTGATGATGTTGCCTATGACTGTTTTTCTTGATTCTTTAATTATTAAAAAGTTTTACCCAAGCATTTCTCTTGACCAAACTAAATCTGGCATTTCTGTTATAGCTCTTTCTAATTATTTAAACTAGTTAATATCCTGTGAGATGAAATAGCTCTTATCTTACCTTCCCATATCTAATTTCTTTCTGCAATATTTGTAAGGAATTGACAGTGTTAATTATCTGATTTGTAGGGTGGTTTCCGTCAAGACACATTGTGCTCTTGGTGGCTTTCACCTTGAATTCGTGTCTTTTGTTGTCTTATTGTTTTTAACATTTTGTGTAATTTTGGTACAACATGTGGGGCAGTTTCGACTTTGTTGGAGATTAAACAGGTTTTTCTCTTGTTTTGGAGAGATGCTAAGAAGACAAAAAGTGCATATGTTTGACGCATTATAAAATGATCTATAATTTCACAATATTGGGGTCAATATATAATATTATTATATTTTTTGTTAGTGTTTTAATTCACACCTTTCAGGACAACACAAGATTCAAAATGCAAGGTAAAAGCTTTCTTTGAATTAGAAAGGAAAGCTCCCTTGTAATAAAAATATAATCCTAGAACTTCAAACAATTGGTTTTAACTTTTTTTGTATGCAATACAAATGAACTTAAAACAAATGCTTGTCTATTTGGTTCTTAGGCAAGGGTACAAAGCTTATTGGCACTTCTACACAAATCGAGATCTTTTTCATCTTTTATCTTTAGGCAAACAACCTAAACAGCTAACAAACACTTGTGCTGTCTAGCTAGAATTAGAGACTAGATGGTATGAGTGCATCACAAGAATTGGATTGAAAACAACAAACATGTTTTCAGCAAACTGGTTATATGCTACCACACAGAAAGCCACAATAATTTATTCAGTGAAATTTGCACCATAAAGCCTGCATTTTTTAAGGAAGACTATCGGATTTGACAAATGAATAAACTGAAGATTACACAAGTCAACTTGAATAGTTATTTCAATAAAAAATGAGGTAAAAATTACCATTGCAAATCTGAGTGCCCACAACACTTGTTTATAAGTGTTTACAATACTTGGGATGAAAAATAAATAAAAAACAACTATAGCTCCTATGCTAAGAATGGTTTTCTTGCACACAAAACAAGCTTTAAAATACACAATTGTCTCCAATACATCAACTAAACAAAAAATCTTCAAATTGAATTCTGATAAGGACAAATATCTTTATACATAGACCTTCCAAAAGTTCATCTAAATATAGTTGTCTCCTAAGAATTGCAAAGACTAAAATTAGCACAAGCTAAAAATACCTAGTTTGTAGTTGGCTCCTTGCAGTGCTTCCTTATTTTGACCATGGTAGATCCTTTGAAGAAGCCATGGAACCCTAACAACCATTGATATCTCACTAAGTGATCGTGGTGACTTGAATTTGATCTCTTTCTTGAAAACTTGTGGAATTCAATGTTAGTGCCTTAGACCTTGTTTGTGATGAAGACTTTTTACACGACAAATCATCCATCTTGAAGTGCTTTGCATGAAGAGTGAATGCAATGATAAGGTTTCCTACAATGATTGTTGTAGGTGTTGGAAGGATGAAAACAATTGTTGATTGTCAAACAACTGTGATGAAACTTGAAGAGTTTGCCATTGACGAACCACATGATGCTAGGAAATGTGCTCCAATGGTGTCCTTTTGTGTTCTGGAGGTGAAACTTGGATTTCTCCATGTAGAGGGCATGCTTTTGAGTCCTTTCACATTTTGTTATAATTTGACATTCACTTTGCCACTTAAAGTGACTTGCTCTCTCTAGAAGCATTCTTTGGCCTCCCAAGCAACTTAGCACATTTTTTAAATTTGACTTTTGACATGTAGCCCTTCTAGGGTACACTTGCGGACTTAGAAGCACTTTTACCTTATGTTTTTCCATTGACAACTTCACATCCAAGTCTCTAGGGGTGCGTTTGGGTGTTTTATTGAAATTTTGTTCTAATTCCTCATTGACATTTTAGCACTTAACCTTGTAGGGGTACACTTGAACACTTCATAGCAGTTTTGTTTCCATTTTTCATTGACACATTGACAAGGAGGTGCGATGTATTTTTGTCATGTTTACTCTTTGACATCTTGATATATTAAGTGGCTTAGTGTGTGCTCGACATGTGTGATGCACTTTTCTCATGTTTTCTCTTTGACATCTTGACATTTAAGTGGCCTTGAGCATGCTTGGTCACTTAAAAGATGCACTTTTGTTCTAATTTGATGTTGAATTTTGTCACTTAAGTGAAAAAATTCACTTTTTTATTCTAATTTGAAGTTAACATCATCACTTATGTGAACAAGTTTACTTGAAGTTGACATTGTCACATAAGTGAAAAAGTTCACTTTTTGTTTTGATTTGAAGTTTACTTTTTATAGACCTCCCACTTTTCACTTAGGTGACCAAAAACATGCCTTTTGACTTGTTAGAACATTTTCCACCGTCAAAAGCACTTATTTTGACCTGCCAAGCCTTATTCCACTTAAATCCACTCCAAATTGACTTTTCTCCTTGTGAGCATGCACTTGGACAACTTATACATTATTTTGTTTGTTTTTATCATTGAAACTTCTTGTTTTCCCTTCTAGGCATGCTCCACATCACTTATAGACCCTTCCCCAACATGAAATCATTGAAAGTACTTTTCCTTTATCACGATGTGCTCCATGTTGAAAAATGGTGAATATAACTGCTTTTACACCATAATGAAAATAGTATTATTATGTTTGGGATAAAGAACGATTTTACATGTGCTTGCATTCTCTATAAAGCCACCAATTCCCATAAACTACCATACCCAACTAATAGGAAACTTCTCATACACAAATAACATACTTAATAAATTTTGTTTATTCATGAGTGCTTATTTATAACTTACTAACCTATTACTAATATATTGAGATGTAATATATTTCCAACATTCCAGAAACCTCAATGACCATTTCTCTACCTTAGAGTGCCAGTACCTTCCCGTCATAATCCAAGTTTTTGTGTTCACTTTTTGATTCTGGCATCTATGAAGGTTTTATTAAAAAAGATGACAACAAAATTGACAATAATTGAGAACAAGGGCTCAAGCATGACTTACAAATGAGAAACAACTAGATTTTGGTTGGCAACTTGACAAATTAACAATTTTTTTTGTATGGGTACAACAATTTTCGAGGAGGGTTAAAAGTCTCTAGTTCACCTTAATGAATCCTCATTTCTTAAACTGATTTTCTCTTGAAGGGTGACAAAGGGCTATCATGGTAAGATATGCTCATTTGACAAATGTTGTCCAATAATTGCCTTAGAATTTAGTACCATGGTTAGCAAATGATAGTGGCATAAATGACAAACTCTACAAGGTTTTGCCATGTGTACGATTGGATTTAGTCTTTGTATTAACACAACAAACATATTTAATTAATTAGCTGATCAACAATTACAAAGTACTCTTCTTATTATTTGATCTTGATAGCCTAAAACATAAAATCTATTGACATCACTTTCTCCTTTTGATGTTGGATGTTCATTGGTTTCAATATTCTTGGAAATAATTCACTTATCTTTGGCACCTATATCTAGCTACACATTGACAAATTTCCTTCCTTATTTTTGTTGGCTAGAGGGATTATCAAACATTGTAACAAGTTGTAAAATATCTAACATCTTCAACTACTGGGACATTGTTATAGTCTTTTTTGAATTAAATGCTCATGTCTACTATACTTTTCTTGTAGTAGAAGTGGCCATTTTTACATTGTAGACTATAGTTTTGTTGTTGCCTTTGTATAGGATTTCAAAATTATAGGCTTCATTAGCCTGTAAATCTTTTGCTGAGAAATTTGTTTCAAAACTATCTAGACCCAGGATGTACCGCCCTGTGAGTACTTGTAGGACTCGTGAGTACTTGTACGCCTAAATTATTACGAGAGTAATTGGTAAAAAATTATTTGATGTTATTTACATAAGAGATCGAGTCTCTTATAATTTACAAAGAATACAAAAAATGGCAAGTTTCTAAAAAGAAACTGCAAGAGATCGAAGAACTATCTTATCTACAATAATGTACACCATTGAGCATTAAATAATAAATATTATTTTAATACCCTCACTTAATGCTCAATCTGTCAACTACACCAAGATGCCCTCTGAATTTTACGAACTTATCTGGACTGAGCGACTTGGTGAGAATATTTGTTGTTTGATTTTTAATACCCTCCCTTAATGCTCAATCTGTCAACTACACCAAGATGCCCTCTGAATTTTACAAACTTATCTAAATTGAGCGACTTGGCGAGAATATCTGCTGTCTGCTCCTCTGTCGGAACATACAACAATTGAATTGATCTGTCTTCAACAAGCTTTCGAATGAAATGACAATGAGTTTCCACATGGTTGGTTCGTTCATGGAAGAGTGGATTTTTGGCAAGTTTGAGAACTCCTTGATTGTCACAGAACAAAGGAGTCGGACCTGCGTGAGATATTTGCATATCCGCAAGCATCTGACAAAGCCAAACTGCCTTAACTGCTCCCCAATACTCTGCTTCTGTCGAGGAGAGAGCCATTGCCTGCTGCTTCTTACTATTCCATGTGACTGCACTAGATCCCAAACTGAACACATACCCAGATGTTGATTTCCTGTCATCAACCGAACCTGCCCAATCTGAGTCTGTGAAACTAGAGTCTAGGATCCTGACTCCTAGTGTAAAGAAGTCCATAATCAGAAGTGCTCTTCACATAACTCAACACACGCTTCATTGCTACCTAATGATCAGCCTTGGAGGTTGTCATGAAGCGTGAAATGTAGCTCATTGCAAAATTGAGGTCAGGTCTAGTGGCAGTGAGATAGATGAGGCTGCCCACTAGTTGCCTGAACAAGGATTCATCTACTACAAGTGAGTTTGACTTAGCTGACAACTTTAGCCCCTTCTCCATGGGTGTGGAGGTAGGTTTGCAATCCTGCATTCAGAACTTATCTAGTAGACTTTGAGCATATTGGGACTAGGAGATGAAGATATTGCTCTCGGTCTACCAAACCTCAACACCTAAATAGTAATGCAAAAGTCCCAAATCAGTCATGTCAAATGTGTTGCACAAATCCTGTTTGATCTCAGCAATCGAATGTGCCGAGGTGCCAGTAATGTTCAGGTCATCCACATTGACAACAAGAATATGAATATCACTACCAGTGTGTTTGACATACAGATTAGAGTCAGATGGACTCCTCTGAAAGCCATGATCTGTGAGGTACTTGTCAATCTTGATGTACCAAGCCCGAGGAGCCTATTTCAAGCCATATAGTGCTTTCACTAGTCTACACACCTTGTGTTCTTTACCGACAACCTTGAACCCTGGAGGTTGCGTCATGTAGACTTCTTCCTTCAACTCACAGGTGAGGAAAGCACTCTTAACGTCCATCTGATGGACTTTCCAACCAATCTTGGCTACTAAGGCAAGGACGAGCCGAATGGTACTCATCTTGGCTGTAGGAGCAAAAGTCTCCTCATAGTTAATTCCTTCCTTCTGTGAGAACCCCCTAGCAATGAGACGAGCTTTGTACTTGTCAAGGGTTTAGTCAGCTTTGTATTTCACCTTATACACCCATTTATAGCTAATGGGCTTCTTCCTTGGAGGAAGATC
Organism: Sequoiadendron giganteum; assembly: GCA_007115665.2. Lineage (NCBI taxonomy): Eukaryota > Viridiplantae > Streptophyta > Pinopsida > Cupressales > Cupressaceae > Sequoiadendron > Sequoiadendron giganteum. Next base: position 375,766,861 of record CM021110.1, read on the forward strand.
AGAAACGACCCGAGTGATTTTTCTGAAGACTATGATATTCAGCCTCCATAGCCTTTTCCCACTCAAGAATTCCTTTAGCCTCTGAATATGTCCGAGGCTCATAGACACTATGAATGTTGGCCATGAGAGCAAAATTAACTGTATGCTATTGTTTGCTCTTGTTTCTGGACGATCTCCCCTCAATGAGCTCATCATCATGAAGATCACCAATAGTCTTAGCCCACCATTTAGGCCAGAGAGAAGTGCCAACATCAAATGCAACAGGAGGAGCTGGAACTGGTTGTGGATTTGGAACAGGTTCATTAGGTGGAAGATCAATATCATCCGGAGGAAAACCAGGTTGAGCATCATCAAAGATAGAATTTGCATCATCCCTCCCATCAGGTGGACCTAACGGAAGATGGACACCCAAATCAAAAGCCTTTAAAGACTGATCCTCAGAATGTTGCACAGACGAGGAAAGATGAAAAGGTCCTCGTTCTTCATCAAAAACAACATCCCCACTAAAGACAAGACTATCAGTGTCTACATCAATCAACCGGTAAGCCTTATGGTTGTCACTGTACCTTGTGAACATAAGCTTTTGACTCTTGGAATCCAACTTGGAGCACTTGTCATCTGGAATCCATACATATGCTAAAGAGCCAAAGATTTTCAAATGACTGATCCTAGGTTTGCAACCAGTCCAAGCTTCCTCAGGAGTCTTCCCCTTAACAGCCTATGTAGGAGACCAATTAAGGAGATAGGCAGTAGTGTAGACTGCTTCTGCCCAAAATTTATTAGGAACACTCCTATGTTGTAACATGGAGCGGGCCATCTCAACAATTGTACGATTGCGCCGCACTACAACACCCTTTTGTTGAGGAGTGTAGGGTGTGGTTAACTGGCATTTGATTCCATGTGTGTCACAGAAGTTGGAGAAAGCAGTAGAACAAAATTCCCCCCCCCCCATTATCTGACCTAAGAGTGATTATGCAACAACTAGACTCTTTCTACTAAGGCCTTAAACTTCTGAAATATAGTAAACACATCTGATTTCTGTCTAAGAAAGTGCACCCACATTTTACGACTGAAATCATCAACAAAAAGCAAGAAATACCTGCAATCAGTAACATAAGGTGTATTCATTGACCCACATACATCAACGTGAACCAACTGTAGTATCTTAGAGGCTCGCCATGAGTTACCATCCATGAACAGTGTCCTGTGCTGCTTCCCAACTTGACAAGCTCCACAAACGCCATGATGCCGAGTCTGGATCTCAGGTAAACCAGCTACAAGTCCCTCCTGAGCTAGCTGAGAGAGATAGTGCACATTTAAGAGTCCATACCGTCGATGCCAAAGACTAGTAATAGCATATCTTGGTTGCCATGGCTAACTCTGGAGAATCACCTATATCCACAAGTCTGTATAGACCATGATCCTCAATACCAATAGCCATAGTAGTGCGAGTCTCTAGATCAACAATCGAACATTTGTGTGCATTGAATACCACATCCAACTGAGGAGAGTGCCGCATGATCTAACTGACGGAGAGAAGGTTTAGTTCCATGCCAGGAACGTAGTATATATTGAGGAATATGAGATTCCTCCTACCAGATTGAATCTGTACAGTGCCCTTACCAACAACAATATACTCTTCACCTCCTCCAAAAATAACTGAGTCACTGAAGGGAGAGAAGTTTGTGAACCAATGATGGGTGAAGTGTCACGAAGCACGTGAATCAATGTACCAGGCAAAGGACTTCACATGATCTGCAGGTCTTTTAGCCATAAATGCGTAAAAGGCAGATTCCTTTTGATCAGTGTGCTCGGCAACATTCGCTTTCTGTTGAGACCCTCCTTGCTTCTATTCAAAAGCCAAATGTTGACAAAAATCCTTCTTCATATGACCATATTTGTGGCAGTAATTACATTGAATGTTCTTTTTCTTAGGGTTGCTCGGAGGTTGTCCCGAGCCTTTCTGTTGCGAAGACTGACCTTCCCTTTGTTCTTAGGCTGAGACTTAGCTGCAAAAGCTTTGTTTTATAGAGGACGATGAGGCACTACTACCAAATTGTTGTTTCCAGCATTCTTGCTGCAAGAGGATGGTACAAAGCTCCGAAAACTTCAGATCAACATTAGTAGCAGTAATGAGGGTTTCAACAAAGTGCTTATAAGACTTCGATAGGTTTTTCAAGGTGATTACTACCATGTCTTCTTCCTCCATCTTTCAACCAATCGCCTCCAACTGATCACGAATATCCTGAATCTTTGTCAAATGCTCCTGTAAGGACATTCTCTCATCCATCATGATGGAGAAACAATTGGTTTTTTAGAAAGAATGCACGACTCTTGTCGGAGGTCTCATGCAAGGTTTTCAAATGCTCCCAAATCTCAGCAGCTGATTTGCTGGATAGAATCTGTGGAAGTTGATCATCAATAACTGAAAGCTTAATGAGCATCACTGCTTCACGATTTTGCTCATCAAACTTCTCTTGGGCTTTATCCACCCTTATGGGACGAGTAACATTGCCTAGAACAATTTGATCAAGGCAGCGATATTCAAAGACAGTCATCATTCCCTGCTTCCAGGTATTATAATTTCTGCCATTAAATCGCTGATTGCCTTTCAATATAATGTTGGTCAAAGATGCCATCTTTCATGCTGAATGCACGAAACCCAAGACACAAATTTCAAGGTTATAAAAATTGAGGTAGTTTTGGGCACAAAAATCGAGGTAAACTCGGTTGCACAAATCCCAAAGCATAGATTTCGAGACAAAATTTTGACAACTACCCAAAATTCTTCTCGAAAAGCCCACAAAAAGTTTGCTGTCAATTTTTTTTTTCAACTTCAGACAGAGGATTTATTTTAGAAACCCTAGTTGATTTCTATTTCAAGATTCTAGAAAAAATGCAGAGAACCTGTGTAGACTTGGAGGATTTGAAAAATGCGCCAGGGATGGAGAGAAATTGTGCCCATAAGCAAAACAAACGCGCCTAGAAGATCTACAGAAAACATGACCAAAAAGAGACGAAGGCTGGAGATTTATTTTAGAAGTCGCGGCAGAATAAAATGAAGAAATCATGACTATCCAAGCCACGAGCAGACACGAATGAAGAAGAACAAGACGCGTGCACAAAACACATTAAAAGTCTGCATTTTTTTTTGTTTCTGAAAGCGCCCACGAAAATGCAGCAAGGAGGTCACATTTTTCAATGAGAAAGAACTCACTAGAAAAAAATAATAATAAAAAAACGAGAACCCTCGAACTCCACCGAACTCGGATGCGAAATGAGAAATCGTGGGCAGAGAACAAAATCTGAAGGTCGCACGCAGAGGTAGAGAAGAATTGTGCCTAGAAAGGAATTTGAAAGATGCGTTTTGAAGGGAAAAAAAAACCGCGCTCAGAACAAACACGAATTTTTTCCTTCTCAGAACCGAAAACACGATTTCGAGAACCCCACGAAATCTTTTTCTTCAAAAAACAAAAGAAAAATTAGCACCCAAAATCTCCCGCTCTAATACCATATTACGAGAGTAATTGGTAAAAAATTATTTGATGTTATTTACATAAGAGATCGAGTCTCTTATAATTTACAAAGAATACAAAAAATGGCAAGTTTCTAAAAAGAAACTGCAAGAGATCGAAGAATGATCTTATCTACAATAATATACACCATTGAGCATTAAATAATTAAATAAAAATTATTATTTTAATATAAATCAACGGTGAGTTATTCGTAGTAAAACTCTTTGCCGATTTTTCCTCTAACTCACCATGATTTGGTCAAGTAAAACTTGCCATAAATCGCGATATTTTTGCCAAAAATTGGGAAAAATTTGCTGAATTTTTTTGTACAACCTAACGTCACCAGAAGTCGTGATTTTAAGTGTTATTTCTGCATTTTTGAGATGCGATTTTTGACTCAACCTAGGGCACGACTTCACAACGTGCACAATTGCAAGGGCATTGTTGGCCCTTTTTATTTGTTTCTTCCCGTGGCTCCCATTGAATTCCAATCATGCCGGATCCAATTTGCTGCAATCACCATTATTCTAAACTTTATAATATATGTTTATATTAAATTATTAATAATTATATGCTATAATAATATAATATTATATTTATATTAATATATATTGTATTACAATAGTTATAATATTCTTATCTTATAATTATATTATTAATATGTATATATTACTATATTATTAATAATTAATAATTATAATAATATTATAGTTATATATATTTATTGTATTGCAATATTTATAATATTATTATCTTATAATTATATTATTAATACTTATATATTATTATATAAATATATTTTATAATTAATTATTATTATATAATATATATATATTTTTGGTCGGTATTATTATATATATATATATGTATACATATAAGTATATATATATTATTATATAGATAATATTATTATCTTTATATATATATCTTATATAAGTATATATCTTATATAAGATACATATTATATATAAGTATCTTATATAAGTATATCTTATAAAAGTATCTTATATATAAGATAATAATATTATATATATATATATATATATAAGATAATAATATATATATATATATATTATATATATAATAATAATTAATTATAAAATATATTTATATAATAATATAATTATAAGATAATAATATTATAAATATATTAATATATATAAGTATATATATTATTAATATATAGATAATATTATTATCTTATAATTATATTTAATATATATAAGTATATATATATATATTTTATCTTATATATATATTATTATCTTATAATTATATTTAATATATATAAGTATATATATATATATTTTATCTTATATATATATTATTAATATATAGATAATATTATTATCTTATAATTATATTATTAATATTTATATATTATTATATAAATATATTTTATAATTAATTATTACTATATAATATATTACTTTTATTAACATTATATATATATATATCATAGTAATGGGACTCGCCAGGACTCGGCGAGTCTTGAGTCGAGTCACCCTGGCCGAGTCCTGGGGGCTTGGACTCGGACTCAGACTCGGACTCGGCCGACTCTTGGTTGGACTCGACAACAGGTAGGGTTTGAAAAGTGCAAAAAAATACATGAAATTTAAAGTTAATTTTTTTGTTTTTTTACTTATTGCGAATGCAAAATGATGTACACCATGAAGGTTTGTATGGTTTTGGAGGTCTTAATTTGGGCTGCCCTGGGACCCAGCAAGGGGCGTTGCCCCCAAACCCCCGCAAGGGGCATTGCCCCTTGACCCCACTGGGGGCATTGCCCCCAGACCCCCGCAAGGGGTGCTTCCCCTTGACCCTGCTAGGGGTGTTGCCACTAGACCACCGCAAGGGGCGTTGCCCCTTGACCCCATTGGGAGCACTGCCCCCAGACCCTCGCAAGGGGCGTTGCCCCTTGACCCCGCTGGGGGCATTGCCCCTAGACCCCCGCAATGGGCACTGTCCCTTGACACCACTGGGGGTGCTGCTCCCAAATCCCTGCAAGGGGCGTTGCCCCCAAACCCCCACGAGGGTTGCTGACGCTTGACCCCAGTAGAGGCACTGTGCTTAGACCCCCACAAAGGGCACTACCCCTCAACCCCATTAGGGCAATTTACCTGATACTTGAGATTATGGCTACCGCATCATCCAGGACCTATCTTAGACACATTCATTGGAAAGATGCAAACTCTTTAGAGCCATAGACTTCTAGTTATTGTTTTGAATCTTTTGATATGTCATATTTGTTTGGAACATTTGATGTCATGGATTTCATATTCCATGAGTTTTGTATACATTTGAGTCTTTGACTATATATCTAAGTGTGCTATTTCCTTGAGCAGCTCAGCTACAATTTGTGTTTATACTTATATGATCGATGTATACTTGTGTTAGTGACGAGGACCTTGATTGGGTTGATCAGGTAGATAGAGAGGTTGAGGCTATAGCCATGGCAGAGGAGGAGGCTAAAGCATGAGCAAACACATCCAAAACTAATGTTGGTGAGGGTGGCATGGAGTCACAAGTAGAGACTATGGCTGTAGTTGCTACATCAGCTAGGACCCACCTTAGATGCCTTCGTAGGAAGGATGCAAACTCCTTTGAGCCATAGACTTGTAGGTATTGTTTTGATATTTCATGTTTGTTTGGAACATTTGATGTCATGGATATCATATTCATGAGTTTTGTATACATTTGACTACAATTTTATATATCTAAGTGTGCTATTTCCTTCAGCAACTTAGCTATAATTTGTGTATTTTATACTTATGTGATTGATGTATACTTGTGTATGGGATCAAATTTGCTTCTATTTAATGATGTTATTGTGTCTTTGAGGTTTATTCAATAAAGGGTGCTTGAAACAAGTTTTAAATCCTTAAAAATCTCTAAATTTCTAGGGTTTTTTCATTTTGCCGAGTCTACGCCGAGTCTGCACCAAGTCTGAGCCGAGTCCGAGTCTCGTTACTATATATATATATAAGTCTTACATGTTTTTATTACGGACAAACCCAAAATGAATCTAGTCCAATTTTTTTTTGTTGGATCCATGAATTGAATCCACAAACTCGAACTGGGATCCTAACCAAAACTAGTAACTTAGGTTTTAAACAATTGTTTGAAGGTTCATTTTCATTCAACATGCAGGATTGTAAGGGAATTTTAATCATTAGCATGCAAACATGTTGCTTGTATTTGTGTTGGGCGTTGACCTGGTCATGTTCAATAATATGATGGAAATCAGTAATATGCTGTACACATTTAGTATATATGTTTGTTTTTGAAGAATATTTTAAAATATTTTGTATTTCCAAATGTTCGATAAATTTGCCGAGTTATTGCCGAGTCTGAGTTTTACAACTATGATCTAGACTATAGATCAGGCTTAAAGCTTTTTTTTTTTAAATTTTATTTGTAATTTTGATATTCTTGTATAGTTTTGTAAGTAGAGAATTTAATGGATGGTGCAGAAGATAGAAAGCTCTTGAAAAGCTGAAAATATAAGAAGTAGAAATGTGCAAATATGCAAAATGTGCACAGGAAAACCCAACTTGGGCCAATGAAACTTGCAGTCTCTCTCATGTTGGTGTTGTAATAAGCCCTTCATCTTTCTCCCTAAAGAAGAGAAGTAGCTAGTTTACAGCTAATCAACTTTGAAGGCAGTGAAGAAGATAAAAACTTTGTACTAGATATTTCCAATACAAATATATTTTTAAATCACACAAAGAATGTGTATGAGCCATAATAGAAGCTTAGGTCTCAAGATCCAACAACAGGTCCCTCAAGCAAAAAAATCAGTTTTAACACCAGAATAATTTCATTTTCCATCTCACAGATGCCAATTCCTTTCTACATGCAAAATTATTTAATGTGCCTTCTAACTTAGATTCTTCAGTAATAGCCTGTCCAATTGGATTTACAAAAGTTACTTTTGTTGGCACTGCTCTCGTAGTGTCAACCTTGTCACCTTCTAGTCACATTTCAGCTTTGTGAGTAGTGCCAACTTGTGTTACATGACTCAGACTCGCCTCAGACTTGCCTCAAACTCGACAAGCTAATTTTTGACTCGGAATCAAACACGAACTTGGTGCCTAGACTTGGCAAATTGAAAAAACCATGAAATATAGAGATTTTTAAGGATTTAAAACTTGTTTCATGTACCCTTCAGTAAATAAACTTTAAAAACACAATAAACTACTCAAATAGAAGCTACTTTGACCATATACACAAGTATACATTGATCACATGATCATAGAAACGAATTTTAAATTTTAGTTGAAGGAAACAACATTCTTATATATATAAGTATTGTCAAATGTATACAAATCTCATTGATTGTGAAATCCATGGCACCAAAACAAATATCAAGATTGAAAATATAAGTCTATGGCTCATAGGAGCCTATCATGGCAAGTCCTATGTTGGTGTCTAAGATAGGTCTTGGATGATGATGCAGCCATGATATCTACTTGTGTCTCAGTGACACCAACATCTAAGGGGTCTCCTCGTGCTTTGCCCTCCTCTTCCATGTTTACTGCCTCTGCTTCTTGATCCACTTGATCAACCCATGCAAGGCCCTCATCACTGAAGATAGGATCGTCAACCTCGGTGATCCAATCTAATTGTGGATCAACCTCCTCTAAACTGATAGGAGATAAGTCAACGCCTAAGATCTGTTTGTGATGAAGGTGAAGGTTGTAATGACATACACAAGATCATTCAACCTTTGCACTAACAATCTATTTTGCTTTTTGGAGTGTATGTGCTCAAACATACTGCAATTGCGCTCACATCCTGAAGCACTGCATGGCTGGCTCAAGACATGAACTGCAATCCTCTAAAGGTTTTGCACCTTAGCACCAAATTCACCATGCATCTAAAATGAGAAGAAATACAAACAAATCAATTCTATTGTGTAACTTTGAGTTTCACTTTCAATATTAAGTTATTAACATAAAAGAGAGAAACGTTCTAATTTTTAAATTTAAATCATGCCTTTGATAGATTTGTACTTGGCTGCAATGTCATCCGAGTTGCCTTGCATATGTCTCATGCAAAGAGGTCTCCATGTGCAAGCTTGAAGATCTGTATCTCAGCGATTATCTTTGCTCCAACCAAAGAATCATGTGCCATTCGCTCTATGACTATGTAGAGCCCACTCAAGACCTCCTCATTGGCATTAAAATTTGGACAAAATTCAAATGTCGAATTGAGGAAATAGGCAGTTGCATGTAAAGGCTTGTGAAGTTGAAGGTGCCATCGTTGATCAGTGATTTCCATATGGGACAATACTTATCCTCAACTCATAAATAAACATATCAAATGGCCTCCCTCACCCTATCCATGCCCTCATATATGTAGCCCATTGCGGGCTTCTCTCCATCAGCAAGTCATAGGAGAACACATAAAGGCTTCCTGAACTACAATCATTGTGAAATATTAACAAAGTAAATGTGAACAAAAATAAGCAAATGAAATGGAAATAGGAACAAAAATATAATGAAATGTTACCTTTACAATCTCCTTGGCCCATTGCCAAAAACTATGCTCATCAAAGATCCAATAAACCATATCAACCCTTGCATTGGTCATTGCATATGATGATGTAGACCACTCCTCACTAACAAACATGCACCTCAAAGCGGCCTTTGATTGAAGCAAGGATTGCAACATGATAAAATTCATTGCAAAGCGGGTTATTTCAGGACAAGCCAACTCTTTCTTATTTGTGAATTTTCTCATTAGGTTGAGGACCCAAGTATGATTATATATATATATTCACAAATATTTTTTGTGTACTCTATATATATTTTGATCCATGGAAGTTTGCCAAGATCCTCCAATATGAGGTCAAGGCAAGGAGCAATGCAAGGAATCTAAAACAAGGAGGGGTCCCTATCCATGAGGAGTCTACCTGCAACAACATAATTTGCTGCATTATCTGTAACTATTTGTACTACATTCTCATCACCCACCTCCGCCAAGACTCCCTCCAAAGACTCACAAAGAAATTCAACATTTTTTGTTTTCATTGAAGCATTGATTGACTTCAAGAACATTGTGCTACTTGAGAAAGAAACAAAATCGGCAATTCAATAAATTATAAATTAAAAATCTTCATCATTAAATCAATGGACTTCACAAAGTACAATACTACAATTATTTGAGGAAGAAACAAGAAAATTCAACAATGTTCTATTTTTCTATTGGTCCAACCATCAGTCGTAATGGTGCAACCCTTCTTCCATATGTCATGCTGCTCATCAATTCTGGCTTCCACATCAGCCACCTTTTGACTCAAAATGGAGCCCTTTATCTCCTCATCATTTGGGGCTTTGAACCTTGCATCATAAACAGTAATGGCATCTATCATATTTTGCCAATAAGGAGACCTAAAACAAATAAAATAAACAAGATAAGGATTTTAAATTCAGTTGCAGTTGTGGGAAATTGGGCCATTGACCTCTTGTGCATTTCCTTGATTAGAGCCATATAGCTTCTAACTTATTTAGCTGTTGCTCAAGGAATGTAAGAATATGGTGGCATTTGTTTACGCTTAGCTGCATTGTAATAGAGAACCCAGAATTTGTTAACCTTTTTTATTACTCCAAGTTGCACTTTCTTTATTTTTATTTTCTTAATGTTTCATAATTTAGTTTCACGAGTCATGACTATAAGGCATGCTTTAAAATAAACATATAGGTAAGAATTTAATTATGAGGTGATATCATGATGAATGCATTATTTAAAATGGCATCAAATTAATGCATATTTTGCCAATTACAGGTGTACTTCACTGTGTATGAGCAATTGAAAAAATTGCAACAGCCTAAATATGGTAATGTATATTTATATGCTTCCATTCAATTAAATTTTGTTTATTTTGAGATTTATGAATAATTTGTAGTGTAGATAACTAATATTTCCTTGATCTGATATAACTTAAGTTTATTGAGTTTTTTGTAATAAATATAGTCTTATATTATAGTTAATATGATTGTACTTCATTCAGATCCGCATCATGAATTTTCAGTAGGAGCCAATATGGTAGCTGCATCAGGTGCTGGTGCTGCCACTGCTATTGTTACCAATCCTTTATGGGTTGTAAAGACCAGGCTTCAGGTGAGTCCAATTATTTCTTAAACACATAATCGGATGAGTAATAATGGTCAATCCGTTTTTGACTAAATGTGCTGAAACTGAATCTATTATGGAAGTATTGAAATCAATAATTCTATATAAATTCGATGCAAATCTATGAGACATTTATTTTAATACAGTTTTGTTCTAAAATGGCTCCTCTGGTACATGCTTATGAGTTTGGCATCAGAAACTTGTCAAAGAATCACATATAAGCAGGACATTTAAAGACTAACCATATTCATAGTCTGCATTTAAAATACAGTGGTTTAGGTTTGACTACTTTAGCATGACCCCCTCATACATGTTTTTAATATTTAGTATTTAGAAAATCTTCACAGGCTTGAGTTCGTTTTGAACTAGAACTACCCTATTGCAACTTAATGTACGTTCGAGTCCCATTAACTGACTTTAGTCACTTGCAGGAATAAATATAATGTTTTCCATCTTTCTATGGATTTAGTTTCCTCATAGAGATTAGATTTCTTAGGCAGTTCTGTTATGAACCTTTTTTCCCATTGTTCACTTCAGTCAGTGGGGCCCATTTGAATTTTTCATTGTTGTAATTTGTTGGTCCTTTTAGGTTTTGATTCATTAGATGTAGTTTTTGTTAGTCAGGATAACAAAAATAACTTGAAGTTACTATTTTACATGCATAAAATGAAAAGGTTGAAATAGGGGAAAGTAACTATAAAATAACTTAAAGTTATCCCACGTTCACAAAGTTAAAATTCCACGGGGATCATTATAAAAGGACCATGAGGATGTAAGAATGTTATGCTTGAGAAAGAATATATTGTGCACAAGTCCGAAGATTGTGTTTTGGGCCAATGGCAGGATCCACACTGCCCTGATATTTGGGCCTGAGTTATTGTCCATACTGTCTTAGGAAAGTTACTATTTCCTCTTATTTAATATTTCATCTATGGTTTGTAATATTATAACTTGGTTTCATTTCCGATTTCAGTAGATTGAGGTTCTTAGTATTGCTTATTTTCCATTTTCAATAAAAGGAAGTTCTGTTCAGATTTTTAAAGAGCTAGCTACATTCTATATAAATGGCAGTTTCAGTAATTTCAGATTTCAGTTCTCAGTTTTTCATTGTTAATACTTTAGCTTCTAAAACTTCTAATTGTTACAACTTTTTCAAGTAGCTACAATTCCAATATTTAGCATTTGAGATTTTATAGCCAGAAATCAATTTTCTTCCAGTTTTAGTTTTCAGGATACAGCAGTGGTATTGGAGCCACCTTCTTGGCCTCATAGAAGAAGCCCTAGCAAAGGTCTTTGCTCTTAGACAAGTAGAGAATAGACTAGTTGTCATTTATCAAATTTTGGTCTTAGGGAAAGTAGAAATCTTTTGAAATTCCTCTTTCTCATAATAAGTTGAGCTTTAAGCAGATAAAATGGAGCGGTTATTGAGACTTTAAGAGTTTATGTAGCCCATGAACAAGGATGAAAAATTTCTATCTATGCTCCCTAGGGACCTCTTCCATACCAAAAATGACAATGGCCCTTATATGGGATGTTTCGAGGTTTTGGGGATGGGTAGAAAACATCCCCACTGTTTTTTGCTAAAAAATAGGAAATGAACATTTAAAAAAAGGGTATGCTTGGGTATGTTAGAAGACGGCTTTTGGCTGCTTTAAAAAAAAAAACACACAATTTTGGAAAAAGAAGGGATGGGTGGGCCCACATGTAATGTCCCCTTCTCAGCAGTTGACCGTTAGCCTATCCCGGAGGCCCATAGGCTAGTCAGAAGTGGAAATTAGGGTTTCCTATTCTCTAGGAGGTTTCTTTTGAGGTTTCAAGGGTTTGCATGCAGGAGTTGTGCAAAGTGGTTTTTGGGCCTTTTTGGGTTTTCAGAAAGCTTCAAAGTGGTGTGATATGCATCTCTGCATCAGGTGACTTTTTTTAACTTGCTATTTTTAGTAAGTTGCGACGACTGTTCGGTTTGTGCTTAAAATGAGTTCGAAGTCACTTATTATTTTGAGCAATATGCTATTTTTAGTAAGTGCTATTTTTAGCAGCAGTTCAATAGTTCAGTGCAGTGGCTATTTCCGATAGGGCAGTATGAGTAGTTTGGTCTCCAACATTCTTGGAGGTCGTTTTGGCGAGTTCATTGCCAAGTATTTTCATGTTGGATGCCTCTTTTGGTAAATGTAATGTTTTAAGTGAAATATTAGCTAAGGCAAGTTTGGATGCCTAGCTTGGGGAGATAATTGAATATTATAATGTATTTCACTTAAGTTTTTGGATGCCTATACTTGTGATATTTGCATTTTGATAAAGTTATATGTCTTATATGCTTTTGGATGGCCAAGGAGTCAAAGATGAGACTCAAATGCAAATTAGAAGGTGAATGTGAATCTCATTTGGGCACCCTATTTGGAGGGAAAAAGTATTGAATTTGAGAAAGTTATAAGTAAGAGGTCTTGCCTTCATTTTTGGGTTATCCATTGCTAATATAACGAAGTGTTGCTGAAATTTCTTCAGACCCTTGCTTTGAGTAACACATACCCCTCCTAGCCTCTTCTCAATTTCGTACTTGCAAGATAGTACCTAGCTGATTTAGTGATTGTTCTTCACTCAGAAGTGCAGATTGAGCTTATTGATGATGGATTACTTTGATGTTTTCTGATTTTGGAGTGGTTTTATTAGTTTTTGGAGTTGCTGGTTTGGTGCTTGCTGAAGCACATTTTTGCTTGTTGTTCATAGAGCGATTTTTATTTGGTTTTGGGTATTGTATCTTTGTTTGCACCTACCTTGGGCATCCCCTTCCTCCAAGTTGCAGATTTTATTGTTGAGTATTGAATTTTCTAGAGGTGGTCGCCCTAGTCTTGGAGGCTGTAACATTTCCAGATTTGCCTTGGGAAGTGTGCAAAATAATTCAGGGCTGTTTGGTGCCGTTTCTTGGTTTGTACTTGGTCGCCCCTCTTCTATGCTTCATTTACATTTTGTTTGACATCATTTGGAGGTGTTGGGAGCAAAATATGAGCATTTAGGTGAAATCTGTACTTGCTGGTCTGATTTTCAGTTTGTTGCATTTTTATATCAGACCTGATATTTCCGTCTTTTTGCTATATTTCATATGTTGGATATCATGTACTTGTTTGGAGATATGCTCTAACATTTTGGTGATCATAGGATATGTATATCTCATTATATTTGTAGATTATATTTCATATTGTAACACTGAATTAGTAGTACTGATAAGCCCTTTATATTTCTGCAATTTACTTTTCTGTACTGCCCACTGAAAAGTGGAAGGGGTCGGCTAGCCGCTCAGACATTTCATTTCAGTACTTGTATTTCCACTCCTGTTGAGTAAGTGGTCGAGTTGTTTTCATTTCAGTATTTACTTTCATTGTAGCTCGTTGAAAAGTGGAAGGGTCCGGCTAGCCGCCCAGACATTTCATTTCAGTACTTGTATTTCCACTCCTGTTGAGTAAGTGGTTGAGTTGTTTTCATTTCAATATTCACTTTCATTGTAGCCCATTGAAAAGTGGAAGAGGTTGGCTAGCCGTCTAAGTACTTTCATTTCCTAGTTGGTCGGCTGGGCCGTCAACACTTTGTAATTCCAATTTCAGCTAACGACCCCCTTTCCATAGTATGCTCTCACCTTGCCCACACTTGGATCTGGGTGATCAAAAAGTGAAGGGTTGATTTTAGTAGTGTACTTTCAATTCAGTTTTCTTCTAACGATCCCCTTGCACCGTATGCTCTCACCTTGCCCTCACTGGGAACTGGGTGATCAAAAAGTGAAGGGTTGCATTCCTATTGGATTATCTTTCTCTATCTAATGTTAACGAGTGAAAATGATTGTGTAAAACTGAAAAAAAAGTAAGGGGGATATTTTTGTGGTATCAGAGCTAGTTTTCCTGCCAGCCTGTGTGATTTCAGAGTTTCAGTTGTTAGATGAGTGACAGAGAAATCAGATATTACAACAGAGAGTTGAAGAGACAACAGTATCAGTCCCCACTAGTTCCAGGCGAAGATACTTTTTCAGAGGTTTTGAGGAACTGTGGGATTGCAGTTGAGACCATGGCAAATAGAGAGAAGGGCCCAGCCTGTGAAGAGGAAGATAGAGATACTATAATTGAGAGGAAGTTCGACATTATGTTGGACATGATGTTTCGGTTGCTTGCTAAGATGGATCAACAAGTAACTCAGCCTCAGCAGAATCATATCGGTGAAAAAAGCTTTTCTAAGACAAATGGAAGAGGAAGAACTATTGGTCAACATGTTGCAAATACTAGAGGATCAGCCTCTAGACCTCTTATTCCTACCTTTATTCAAAGGGAGGAACCACATGCTGAAGCTAAAATACCATTGGCGGATGAAGTGAGGAATAGTTACATGGAGTATGCTTCCCTTCCAGCTGAGATTCGTGAGATTTTGACCTTAGATTAGTATTTGAACCAGAAAAAGAGAAGAGGTGGTGGAAGAGTTGAGAATTGTGCTCCTATGTCTTCAAGAGATTACCAACAAGCTCTTGGGAAGGTTACCTTGGCTCACTTCGATGGAAGTGATAAGTGTTCTACAAGATCGTGGGTCCAAAAGTTGGATAACTGCCTCTCACTTAGATCGATGCCTGAAGAAGATGCCATCAAGTTCGCTACATTGCACTTAGATGGGGCTGCCCATGAGTGGTGGTATTATGGTTTGGTCACCCTTGGCCATAACCTTATTCACACATATGAGGAGTTCACCAACAAGCTAATTAAAAGGTTTGATACTAAGGATCCTGAAGTCAAGTTTCGTGAGTTTGCACAGCTGAAGTAACATGGCTTGCTTGACTCCTATATTGTAGATTTTCAGAGGGTTTAATGGAACCCTTGAAGGGGTGGGTTAAAGCATTTGATCAAGCAAGTCTTGATGAAGCTATCAAGAAAGTGAGAAGTATGGTGTTGGCTGCCCCAAGGCCTAAATTTCAGTCCAAGCTTTTTGCACATAAGAAAGAAAAGAAACATTCTTCTCATCCTTTCAAAAGGTTTCACTCTAAGTTAGATGATGAGCTTCGTGAAAAGCTTAGAAATGATGGTTTATGTTACACATGCAGAGAACCATGAGCTAAAGGCCATAGATGCTATGGAAAGGGTCATTCTCACCACATGGAGGCCTATTTTGATTATGGATCAGAATCTGACCATTCAGAACAGCGGTCTGATTTTGCGGACAACGATGAAGAAAGAGGCCTAGAAGAGTCCGATAAAGAGCAAGGAGGTGGGGGTGCATTCGCCCAACTTTTTAGTTTCCAAAAGAATGAATCTTTCCGGGTTCATGGAGTGCTTGGAGGGCAGCTTATTGCCGCTCTAATTGACATGGGAGCAACTCAAAATTTCATAGACGAAGGATTGGTTGTAAAGAGGGCTCAAAATATAAGAGTTTGAAGGTTTCAAAGTAATGGTAGTTGATGGTTTCACTATATCTTGCAACCAGAAAATCTCTAACATGTCTATGTTGTTGGGTAATTTTGAAGTCAAAGATGTTAATGATATTATGCAGCCATGTGATGAATACTCCAGGCACGATTTAATTAAAGAGATAAATTTAAATATAGCTTTAAGCTATTTAAATTTATATGTATTGATTTCCTTGAAGAGGCGCTTCAATTATTGATGAGATAAACAAATATTAAAAGACAAAATAAATATTATTTATTATTTTAAATAACCGACCTTCTCTTGGAATTCGTGCCTCTCCAAAAGACGTCTTTCCATGAAGGCCGACCTCTCTTCATGAAAAGGTGCGATTCTCTTCAAAGGGCTATATATATGAGATACTTCATTTGTGTTGATCATCAAGTCAAGCGAATTTACTCAAGGAGAAGAAGTGCGGTTTATGGAGCAGCTTGAGTTTTGTATTAGCAGATCGATTCAAGGAGAATCTTATTATTTGTATCATTGCATCTAGGAGAGGTGCTGTTTATTGTATTATTGTGGCATTGTGTTTGTGCCCAAGTTGTAAGCAGATTGCTGCTCTTATTTATGTCAATATATATGAGATATATTGGCTGGGTTTTTCTCCCTCGAGTTGGAGGGTTTTCCTAGGGCATTGGCTGTGTTCTTGTGTCATTTTTGAATTAAGTTCTGTCCACATATCTGATCTTATAAAACTAACAAAAGATGACTTCTATGTTGTTGGCATTGGAGATACTGATGCAGTGCTTGGTATTCAGTGGCTGTGATCTCTTGGGGAGATCACTCTAAATCTGCAAACCATGGAGTTAAGTTTCAATCATATGGGAAGAAGGTAGTGCTAAGAGGGATGTCTAATGGAGGCCCTCGCATTGTGCCATTCAAGAGGATGGAGAGGCTGATTTGTCATGACCAAGTTGAGTGGGCAGCGAAGTGTTTGATCATGCCATCCGATCCAGTGGAAGATAATAGACACTACAATCTTGATATTCAGTTATTGATCACCAAGAAGAGTAAAGTATTTGGTAGCATACCTCCTAGGAGACCTCCTTAGAGCTCCTGAGAGAGGGATTGAGCATGTCATAGAGTTCGAAGAAGGAGCTAAGCCAGTCATTACAACTCCTTAATGTAGAGTGATAAGGTTTCATAATCAGATTTGGGCGCCCAAGTTATTTTAGAAATCTTCTATTTTGAGAATTCAAACAACAACTCATGAGTAGTTTTTTGTTGTTGTTTAATTAGTTTCTAAAAATAAAAGTAAAAGGTACGATTGCATGTAGTTTGTTTCTTTTTTGGACTAAGTGATTAAAAAGTTTTTTTTTGTCTAAGAAAAGGAGGGTTTTTTTTGATGAAGGTATGAATAGAGTATACAGTTTTCAAGATGATTTTTTTTCAGTGATTGAAGATCAGAGATAGAGTGTGATGAGCAGAGAAAAAATTGCAGATTTATGAATAGAGATTGAGCAGAATATAGAGAAGTTTTGTCAAGTAGAGTTTATTGGAGGTTGGTGCCTCATATTGAGTTGGTGCTTCCAGTGAGTTGGAGCTCACGTTTGTAAGATTGGTGTCTTATGTGGGTTGTTGCCTACACTTTGTAAGAAGTTAATAAAAGCAATATTTTGCTGTGGTTTTTTCCCTTAGGGGTTTTCCACGTAATTTTTGTGTTCTTACATGTGATATTTGCTTAATGGTTTTGAAGTTATATTTGCAGATTTGAAATAATTGCTAAAATTTGTCCTAGTACTGATTCACCCCCCTATCTCAGTATTAGCGTGTCCTCTTCAATTGGTATCAGAGTGTAGTTCCTTCAGAAAAGAGCCCTACAAGCTTGAAGGTAGATCTTGAGAAGCACACGATGGACATGGGTTTTCCACTAATTGGGCTCCTTTATTTGATGGAACAAATTATGCTTTTTAGAGCATAAGGATGGAGACGTATTTAATTGCACTTGGATTTGACATCTGGCAATTAGTGATTGATGGTTACACATCTCTGACAATTGCTCCAATTGATGCTTCTAGTAAAAAGGCTAGTGAATGTAATGCTAAGGCCAAGAATGCCATTCTCTGTGTGTTGTCCGAATCTGAATTTATTAAAGTGATGCATTGTGTATCTACAAAAGAGATGTGGGATAAATTGAAAAATATTTATTGAGGAGATGAAAAAGTTAAGAAGGCAAAGCTTCAAACTTACAGAGCACGGTTTGAGAGCCTCAAAATGGAAGAAGAGGAAAGTATTGCTCAGTACCTACTTTGTGTGAATGAGATATCAAATACTATTAAAGGCCTCGGTGAAGAGATTGAAGAATCCAAAATTATTGAAAAAATTCTAAGGTCACTCATGCGATTTGATCAAAGGTTTCTGCAATAGAAGAGATGCAAGATCTTAGCAATCTAACTAAAGATGTGTTGCATGGTATTTTAATTGCATATGAGATGGGAACTGTTGGTCAAACATCCAGAAAGGAGGTTGCATTCAATGTTTCACGAAAAGAACAAATGAAGAAACATGAATCGAGTGATAGTGATTCAGATGATGAAGAAGCTCACTTCATGAGAAGAATGAAGAAAGGTTCGGGAAAGTACAAAGGGAAGCTACCCTTCAAGTGTTTTAGTTGCAGAAAGGTAGGATATTTTGCATCCAAATGTCCTTTTGCAAAGAAAGAGGGCAGTGAGAATGAAGATAAACCAAAGTACAATAAAAAGGGTTTTCAAGAGATGAAGAGGAATATTTGAAAATCTAAAAAGAGTCTTTATTCTAAAGAATACATCAGCTCATCAAAAGATAGTGATGGAGGTTCGTCTAGTGAAAGAGAAGAAATACTTTTCATGGGTATAGAAGAAAACAGTGATCAAAAGGAAGATTTTGGAAATAAGACCAATGAAGAAGATGGAGTAGATCTCGAAGAAGAGATTTTCTTTGCTTATGATGAGATTGAAAGGCTTGAAGAGAAATTCTAAACTGAAGGTGCAGCTTCAAGAAGACAAGGAATCGTCAAATAAAATATCACAAGCTTTTGATGAAGCTGAAAAGAAAATTATAGATTTGTAAATTCAGATTGAAGAAGCTAAGAAAATTGAAGAAGTGAGAAATCACTTGAAAATAAAAGAAGAAAACTGCGAAAAATTAGAAGCTGAAATTGTTTCCTTGAGGAAGCATTTAGATAAAGCAGTGGTACAAGCAAATATAAATTTGAAGGGTGAAAGAGTTCTGAAATTTTGAGTGACATCATCAATGCACAAAAGCCTACTTTTGATAAAAGCGGTCTTGGATTTGTAGAAGGTCAAAATTCTAATGCACCTAGAATGTTCACGAAATCAAATGAAGAAAAACAAATAAGCTATGCTGAAAGTCTTAAAAATGGTGGAAATAAGTTAAAAGACAGCCAAAAGACAAGTACATATTCTGGAGTTAGAAATGATGGCTTAAAAAAACCTCTTCCATCTAGACAAGCACAAATAACCAGGTTTAATAACTACTTTTATGGTTATTTTTTTTCATGCAGTCAATTTGGTCATAGGGCCATGGATTGTAGAGTACATGCAAGAGATAATTTCAGTCATAGAGCTAGGAATTATGGAGCATATCCTAGAAATAATCATGCATGGAATATGAACCGAAGTCAAGGTTTGATGAGTAGAAATTCTTTTTCTCCTTTAATGAATTTCAATATCATGTGCTACAAGTGCAATAATTTTTGTCATACTGCAAATGTTTGTAGAAGTAATTTTGCAGAACCTCCTAGACAAAATGAGCAAGAAGAGAAAATGGTTTGGAGAGAGAAGAAAGTAGAAGAAATAGAAAAATCTATGATTGTTCAAACAACTTTGCATGCACGAAATGAAGGCGATACTTGGTGACAAAAGTAAGTTTCTTACTTTGAAGAAAACAAATGGTGGTACAGTAAGATTTGGTGATAATGCCTTAGCCAAATTTCAGGTAAAGGCACTCTTGTTCTTGAAGGTGGGAGAACAAAAATAAAAAATGTATTATTTTTTGAAGGTTTGAAACACAATCTTCTGAGTGTGAGTCAGATGTGTGACCAAGGACACTCTCTTACTTTCAATTTTGAAGGGTGTGAAATAAGCAAAGAAGGCAGATCTATTGCTGAGTTTAGTAGAGCAAGCAACAATCTTTATATTCTTAATAACACCAAAAGTGAAAAGTGTTGCATGTTACAAGAAGATGGAAGTTGGTTGTGGCATAAGAGATTGGGGCACCTAAATTTTGACAATGTTGTCAAAATTAGTTGCAAGGAAGCAGTGAGAGATATTCCAAAACTCTCAAAACCTTCAAACATAATCTGTAGAGAATGTCAGTTGGGAAAGAAAACTAGAGGAAGCTTCAAATCTAAGGAGTATTCTACTACCAAGCCTCTAGAGCTGATTCATATAGATTTATGTGGGCCAACAAGAACAAGGAGCAAGCAAGGTGAAAGATATTTTATGCTTTTAATTGATGATTTTACAAGAATGACTTGGGTTACTTTTTTAAAGGAAAAATCAGAAGCTCTTTACAAATTTAAGGCACTCAAAGCCTTAGTGAAGAATGAGATTGGAAAGAAGATTAAATGTCTTCGATCAGACAAAGGAGGAGAATTCACTTCAAGTGAATTCCATGATTTCTGCGAAAAGCATGGAATAACAAGACAATTTTAGCTGCAAGAACACCACAACAAAATGTTGTGGAAAGGAAAAATAGGACGGTTCAAGGGATGGCTCAGATCTCGCTGAATGAGTCCAAAGTCCCTGATTCTTTCTAGAAAGAAGCACTTTATACTGCTGTTTATTATATTCAGAATTGTGGATTAATTCGAGTCAATAGCCACAAGACTCCTTATGAGTTATGGACAGGTAGGCTAGTACTTGTGAAGTACTTCAAAGTGTTTGGTAGTCCATGTTATATTAGAAAAGATGAAGACAATCTGGATAAATTTGACTCGAGAGCAGATGAGGGAATTTTTCTTGGATATTTTTCCAAGAGTAAAGCATATAGATGCTACAATAAACGCTTGCACAAAATTGTTGAGAGTGCAATCATTGAAGTTGATGAGGATATAATTCTTCCAAAACAAATACAAGAGGTAGATGATCTAGATTCAAAGGAGTTCAAGGAAGATAAAGAAAGTGTAGAAGGAGGTGCAGTTGAAACAATTGCACGAAAGACACCATCAAAGACACCTTCTGAGACATCATCAAAAGCTTCCACAAAGACACCACCTAAATTTATACAAAGAAATCCTCTAGAAGATCTGATAATAAGAGGTGATAGGCCAAGAGCAACAAGAAGATTGATAGATTATTAAAAAAATGAAGATACGTCTTTGCTGTCCAAAACTGAACCAAAGAGTGTTCAAGAAGCAAGTAAAGACAAAAACTAGATAGAAGCAATGGACGAAGAGCTCAATCAAATTGAGGAGAATAGAACTTGGGAACTTGTTCCAAGACCCAAAGATAAGAACGTCATTGGAACTAAATGGGTCTTCATGAATAAATTAAATGAAGTTGGCCAAATTGTTAGAAATAAAGCAAGATTTGTGTGCAAGGGATACACACAAGTTGAGGGTGTTGACTTTGAAGAAACTTTTGCACCTGTTGCTCGGTTAGAAGTGATAAGAATGTTTCTAGCCTTTGCAAGCTTCAAGAATTTTAAAGTCTTTCAGATGGATGTAAAATCAGCCTTTTTGAATGGCAGTTTGGAGGAAGAAGTCTACGTGGAACAGTGGATTTATTGTTTCAGAAAATCAGGACTATGTTTGCAAGCTGAAGAAGGCTTTGTATGGGTTGAAAGTTGAAACAAGCCCCTAGAGCTTGGCACGCAAGATTAGACAAGTACTTGCAACAAGGAGGCTACAAAAGAGGATTTGTGGACAACAACCTCTATGTCGAAAAGGAAGGTAATAGCATGATAATTGTTGTTGTTTATGTAGATGATATCATCTTTGGAGGCAATAGTGAAAATATGTGCAAAGAATTTGCTACTACCATGCAAAATGAGTTCAAAATGTCAATGCTTGGTGAGCTGTCTTATTTTCTTGGTTTGCAAATATTACAATCAGCTAATGGAATATTTCTTTCTCAAACCAAGAATATTAAAGAAATGCTGAAGAAGTTCAAGGTAGAACATTGCAATCTAGTGAGTACCCCATGGTTATAGGATGCAAGTTGAGCAAGGATGATGAATCTCCCGAAGCTAATCAAACTTTGTACAGGTCAATGATTGGGAGTTAATTGTATGTCACAACGACATGCCCAGATATTATGCAAGCTATTGGTAACGTGGCTCGATTTCAGGCTGCACCAAAGGAGACTCATGTAAGTGCAGTAAAGAGGATATTCAAATATCTTAAAGGTACTATGGATTTCGGTTTATGGTATCCAAGAGGTGAAGATTTCACCCTCATAGCATACACAGATGCAAATTGGGCCGACAGTGTTGATGATAGAAAGAGCACGAGTGGAGGTGCATTCTTTTTAGGAAATTATCTTGTTTCGTGGTTGATTAAGAAACAAGAGTCAATTTCTTTGTCTACAATTGAAGTTGAATACATTGCAACAGTTTCTTGTTGCACACAGCCTCTATGAATGAAGCAAACGTTGAAGGACATCAAGGTAGAGTTTGATCATCCCATCTCTATTTTCTGTAACAATATGAGTGCAATTAATATATCCAAGAATCCAGTTATGCACTCTAGGACTAAACATATTCCAATTAAGTATCATTTTTTAAGAGAGCAAGTTGCGAAAAATCAGGTGAAGTTAGAATATGTTGCCAACTTGCCACCAAAGAACAGGTTGCAGATATCTTCACCAAGCCTCTTCCAAAGGAAACTTTTGAGTATTTGAGGAAGAAGTTGGGAGTGATGTCACACTCATCTTGTCAGTAAGGTCAAGTATTCTTTAAGAGGGAGCTTATAATTGTCATATTTTTAGCTCCGCGTGAAGAATTTGCAGAGTTATTATCTCCTTTGCCATTGATGTCAAAGGGGGAGAATCAAAGACAGGGGGAGCAGTTTCAAGTGTTGTGGTTTCAGTTTGCAGTTTCAGTTTGTAAGCTTGAAGTTGCCATCAATGACAAAGGGGAAGATTGTTAGATAATTTTCATGATGTCAAAGCTTAATGCATGCAAAATGATATAAGAACCTGGTGTTAGAATGCTGCTATGTTAGAAAGAATTCGTGTGATAGAATGCTGTTGTGTTAGAAAGAATTCACATGTAAAAGAAGATAGAAGTATGGTTAAAGCAAATAAAAGAGCAGCTGGGTGCCACCATGAAAATATTTCTTTGTGATAAGATTTAATAAGGATTTAGAAAGGAAAGTAAATCACATAAAGCTGGCTGCCACTTTTAGAAGGAAATAAGACAAGTTTATAAAAGCAGCTGTACAAGACAAGAAAATAAATAGATGATAATAGAAAGATAAGACAAAAGAGGAAAAATAGATTTATTGATGAGAATAGAAGGAAACAAGAAAATAATGTTTGAGGATATGAGAGGATAAATCAAATCTGATTTATTTCATAAAAAGAAAGATTTAATGTGACATAAAAAGAAAGATTTAATGCAGATTTAGAAGCAGATTTGATAAGGTTTCATAATCAGATTTGGGCGCCCAAGTTATTTTAGAAATCTTCTATTTTGAGAATTCAAACAACAGCTCATGAGCAGTTTTTTGTTATTGTTTAATTAGTTTCTAAAAAGAAAAATAAAAGGTATAGCTGCATGTAGTTTGTTTCTTTTTTGGACTAAGTGATTAAAAAGTGTTTTTTGTCTAAGAAAAGGAGAGCTTGTTTTTGATGAAGGCATGAACAGAGTATACAGTTTTCAAGATGATTTTGTTTTAGTGATTGAAGATCAAAGATAGAGTGTGATGAGCAAAGAAAAAATTGCAGATTTATGAAGAGAGATTGAGCAGAATACAAATTTTTTTTTTCTAGTAGAGTTTATTGGAGGTTGGTGCTGAGAGGGAGTTGGTGCTTCTAGTGAGTTGGAGCTCAAATTGCAGATTTATGAAGAGAGATTGAGCAAAATACAAAAATGTTTTTTCAAGTAGAGTTTATTGGAGGTTGGTGCTTAGAGGGAGTTGGAGCTCACGTTTGTAAGATTGATGTCTTATGTGGGTTGTTGCCTACAATTTGTAAGAAGTTAATAAAAGCAATATTTTGCTGTGGTTTTTTCCCTTAGGGGTTTCCCACGTAATTTCTATGTTCTTGCATGTGTTGTTTGCTTAATGGTTTTGAAGTTATATTTGCAGATTTGAAATAAGTGCTGAAATTTGTCCTAATACTGATTCACCCCCTCACGCTCCCCGCCCCTGCCGCCTCCCCGCCCCTCCCCTTCCCCCTCCCCCTGCCCCCCCACGCCTCTTAGTATTAGTGTGTGGTCTTCAACACCGATATGGACAAAGAAAAGGGAGGTTGGGTACGCTCGTACAAAAACATATAAAATCCATAAATATATTAATTAAAAATTAAAAATTAAATAGATACATTATAAATTAAAAATAAATATATTTATATTTAATAAGATTGTTTAAGTATAAAAGTTTTTAATTTATATTTTAAACATTTATACTATTTTTTATTTTATTATATAATTAATATATAGTTTAATAAATAATATACTAATATAGTTTATAATAGTTTAAATTTTAAAACTGTTTTATAGTATCACTCATAGCAGCAAAAATCTTTTGGGGAAAAAATCGGCAAACCAAAAGTATAAGATTTTTTGAAAAAATCGGATTTAATAAAAATGTAAAAAATTGTAGAACAAGAGATAAAAACAGTTCTTTTAAAAAATTGAAAGGCATTTCCATAGCATAGAGATATAGAGAGCAAATAAAATAAAGAGTTTAACTAATGAATTGTAGAAAATAGATTTTTGTAATTTATATTCATATTGCTGATTACATTCATTGCATTGCACATCTTTCAAACTCAAAGCATTACTTCACTTTGCATAACTAATAACTAGATGCTGATAGATGACAAAATTTCAATTACAATATAGTTTTTTACAAAGTCAACCTAAGCAATTATGCAATTACTTCACATTGCATAACTAATAACTAGGAGCAGCTGCCAATTGCATTAGCTTGTCATGGCATTCCATGAGACCACATTTCTTTGAGGCATTTTTTCAAACAGTTCACTGCCTTGTCTATGCTACGAAATTTTTCATACATGTCTACCAAAGCATTTTATCAAACAGTTCACTGCCTTGCTGCTATGGCTAAAAGCCTAAAACAGGTGCTTTCAAACAAGCTATGGATGCTTGGAAAAAATCTATCAAAGCATAATAGTAAGCAATAGCATAGACAAGGCAGTGAACCGTTTGAAAGAATGCCTCAAAGAAATGCGGTCTCATGGTGATGGAATGCCTATGGCGATGGACCATCGCATTCCATCACCATGAGAACACATTTCTTTGAGGCATCTTTTCCAACAATTCACTGCCTTGTCTATGGTATGACATTTTCCATACATATCTACCAAAGCATTTTATCAAACAGTTCCCTGCCTTGCTGCTATGGCTAAAAGCCTAAAACAAGTGCTTTTGAACAAGCTATGGATGCTTGCAAAATATCTATCAAAGCATAATAGTAAGCAATAGCATAGACAAGGCAGTGAACTGTTTTAAAAAATGCCTCAAAGAAATGTGGTCTCATGGTGATGGAATGCCATCACCATGAGACCACATTTCTTTGAGGCATTTTTTTAAACAGTTCATTGCCTTATCTATGCTACGACATTTTTCATACATGTCTACCAAAGTATTTTATCAAACAGTTCACTGCCTTGCTGCTATGGCTAAAAGCCTAAAACAGGTGCTTTCGAACAAGCTATGGATGCTTGGAAAATATCTGTCAAAGCATAATAGTAAGCAATAGCATAGACAAGGCAGTGAATTGTTTGAAAAAATGCCTCAAAGAAATGTGATTTCCTGGTGATAGAAGGCCATGACAAGCCATAGACAAGCAGTGAACTGTTTGAAAAAATGCCTCAAAGAAATGCAGTCTCATGGTGATGGAATGCCATGGCATTCCATCACCATGAGACTGCATTTTCAAACATCACCATGAGACCACATTTTCAAACAGTTCAGCATTCCATCACCATGAGACTGCATTTTCAAACATCACCATGAGACCGCATTTTCAAACAGTTCACTGCTGGCATTCCATCACCATGAGACTGCATTTCTTTGAGGCATTTTTTCAAACAGTTCACTGCCTTGTCTATGCTACCAAATTTTTCATACATGTCTACCAAAGCATTTTATCAAACTGTTCACTGCCTTGCTGCTATGGCTAAAAGCCTAAAATAGGTGCTTGCGAATAAGCTATGGATGTTTGGAAAAAATCTATCAAAGCATAATAGTAAGCAACAAGCTATGGTCTCATCGTTTTTTTTCACGTGAAAATCAACATGATTTTATTTGTGTTTTTTTGTAGGTTTTAAATGTGTGTTTTTGGCGATTTTGTAGTTTTAAATGGGAAAAAAACGTTGACCAAAAAGTCAAAGATTTTTTCAAAAAATCGGGGAAAAAGTCGTCCAGCTTGCAGATTTTTTAAAAATCGCGATTAATCGGGTTTTTTTGCAGATTTCTGCTTCTATGGCTATCACTATCAATTATTAAATTATATATTAAATATATAACAAATATAAATGAAACTATTATTCTTATTGTGGCATTGCTTATTTTGATTCACTTCATAGTTTTTGATAACCACCTATACCTATTGATGTGTCTATACTTTTATATAGAAAAGGAGAGGCTTCAATAGAATGTATTGAAGCAAATATGCAATTGAATCCAAAAACAGCGAGGAGTAACCCAAACAAATACAACGTTTTTATAAAAAAAGAGGCCTGACTTGGTCGGGTACTTAGCAATCTTTTCAATAATCAATTCCCTCCCTCCCTTAAGGCTTTGACTTCGACTCGCTCCTTTAACCTCTTCTACTCGAGCCAATGTCTCCCGAAGCATACAAGGACAAATAATAATCAAGATTTGAATGCACACTTATTTGATGTCTCTTGGTTTTGATATATGGCAAAGTGTGGTAAAAGGATATACAATTCCATTTGCATCTGTTGGAGGAGTTGCTAGAATTGTATATCCTTTTAATAATCTTTATGTTCTTGATGATATCAAAAAAGAGAAGTTGGGAGTGATTTCACTCCATCTCTTACTAGATATCACACTTAGGTGGAGCTTACATTGTTATATTTTATCAGCCTCGTTCTAGTTATGCAAGTTGTTCAGTTTGTCATTGATGTCAAAGGGGGAGTAGTGAGTCAAGGGGAGTAGTTTGGTTTCAGAGCAACATTGGTTTTGGTTTCAGATGGTGTTGCTATCAATGACAAAGGGGGAGATTGTTGAAATATTTTGTCGTTGATGTCAAAGGCTGCAGCTTGTGTTGGAGTCGTATGAACTTAGTATATGCAATGTAAGTGGATCATTTGCGTCAAAATTCTAAGTCAAAATGCCAAGTCAAATTTGCCAACGTGTTATGCCAAGTCAGTGTTGGAATGTCTTTGCCATGTCGACTTTGAATGGTCAAATATTTTGGGTGTCCTTTATTCTCTAGCAACAACTTGTTTGGTATCACCCATGTTATTTGTGTTGGCAGCTAGAGTATTTTAAATTGCCTTGGTAATTCATGTGATGGTGGTTAATATTTTCATATATCCTCTTCGAATATTTCTTGTAGTGGCGGCTCCTTCAGTAGTGATTTTTTAAATCGCAGAGTCATCATTTTTTTCCCTCACTTGTGTAAATTAAGCGACGGTTTGTAGGGGGTGGCTCATCTTTTTTGAGCGATGGCTATAGATGTTATTCCTGGCAAAAGTTTATGAGGCGGCTTGATTCTTTGCATCCTCGACTTCACTTTTGGCAGCGACTACTCCTTTTGTCAAGACTTTTGTATTGTTTTTGAAATGAGCTGAATAATGTGTCATGTGAATTAATCTTTGATTTGGTTTTTTTTGTGCGAGACATGATTATTCAAATTGTTGTCTACCATTTTGGCATGGGATACAAAAACGTGGCAATTAATTTTGGGCTGGGTATGCAGTTTGTGTTAATGCTCTCATCGACGGTATGCTCTTGTTTCAAATGTTTTGACTTAGAAAAGTGCATCGATGCATTTTAAGTTTGAGGGGTGTTGACGTTTTTATACATATCATGCCTTCTTATGTGGAGGACACGTTTTTAGAAGAGCCATCACTATTGCTTTAAGATATATGCACCAAGATGCAACATGATATATCTGATGGCGTCGGGCTGTGTATGGGTGCGCTCAATCTTGTAGCGACATTTCGTTTTGAGTAAATTTGAGTTCGTGCAAATATACAGGAAGCTCATAAAGGGGGTTGAGTTTGTTTGCAGAGTTCTTTTTGAGAGATCACATTCATTAATGGAGTTGTGAATATTTTCAGAGTGTCGTGGATTTTAAAATGCTTTGCTACTATTTGGCGTTGTGGTAGACTTTCAGATGGAGTCGTGGTATGTTATGATGTTTTGCGAATGAAGTTGTGTTAATGAAAGCTATTGATTTGCCGTGCTTTTTTACCTGAAAGGGTTTTCCACGTGAAATTGGTGTTCTTGTTGTTGATGTTTGCTCTTGCTGTTTTGATTTCTGATTCATAAGGTTTCAAGTGTTAAAAGTTTAAAATATTGATTCACCCCCCGCCTCCCTCTCAGTATTTTCTGTGTGCTCTTCATCATATTCACCACACATTTCTCACTTCCTTTTTATATCTCCATACCTCTATGAAGAGATACATCCTTTCATAATGACCTTTCAAATAGTCATGACTCCTCTTAAACATAGCAGCAAAAATCTTTTCAGGAAAAATTGACAAACCAAAAGTATAAGATAAATTAGGAAAATATCGGATTTAAAAAAAACGTAAAAAATTGTAGAACAAGAGATAAAAACTATTTTTTTGAAATTGAAAGGTATTTCCATTGCATAGAGATATAGAGAGCAAATAAAATAAAGAGTTTAACTAATAAACAAGCGCTTTCGAACAAGCTATGGATGCTTTGC
Source organism: Sequoiadendron giganteum (assembly GCA_007115665.2). Classification (NCBI taxonomy): domain Eukaryota; kingdom Viridiplantae; phylum Streptophyta; class Pinopsida; order Cupressales; family Cupressaceae; genus Sequoiadendron; species Sequoiadendron giganteum. The sequence continues at coordinate 375,795,999 of CM021110.1, forward strand.
AAAAATCTATCAAAGCATATTAGTAAGCATAGACAAGGCAGTGAAATATTTGATAAAATGCCTCAAAGAAATGTGGTCTCATGGAATGCCATGCCAAGAAAATGCATAGATAAGGCAGTGACTTGTTTGAATTGGTTGGTAGACATGTATGAAAATGTGGTAGCATAGACAAGGCAGTGAACTGTTTGATAAAATGCCTCAATTTCGAAGACATGTGGTCTGTTTGATAAAATAGACAAGCAAATGCATAGACGAGGCAGTGAATTGTTATATAAAATGCCTCAAATAAATGTGGTCTGTTTGATAAAATAGACAAGCAAATGCATAGAAAAGGCAATGAACTGTTTGATATGACCTTTGAGGCATTTTATCAAACAGTTCACTGCCTTGTCTATGCATTTGCTTGTAAAAGCATAATAACAGGGAGACTTTTGTCAGATACTATAGTTGAAAATGATCTGGTAGATGTGTGCAAAATGTGGATGCATAGACAAGAGAGAGATCTGTTTTACAAAATACCTCAAAGAAATGTGGTCGCATGAAATGGCTACCTATAGCAGAAATCGCGAGCAGCAAAAATCGCGGGTGCTTGCAATCGCGAGTAGCAGAAATGAGTCGGCCTGAGTAGCAGAAATTGCCTCCAAAATGTGCTTGAAAACATCACCTGGTTAAAATAAATAGGGTTTTGGCACAAAAATAGGGTTTTTTTTTTTTCACAGAAAAATCAGCGAGATATTTTCCACGATTTTTCGAGGTTTCATATGCAATTTTTTCACAATTTTTCGGTTTAAAAACCAAAAAAATTGATTTTTGGGGGAATAAATCGCCCCATCTCCCGATTTTAATAAAATCGTGATTAATTGCAATTTTTTGCAGATTTCTGCTTCTTTGCTCTTAAATAACAGTTGCTGCCTTTTCACACATATCCACAATAATATATATTCTTATCCTCCACACACTTCTCTCTTGACTAATAGCTCTTCCTTTCTATTCTACACACATCTTTCTCTTACTTTCTATACACTCTATTTATATCTTTTCATCTCAATGAAGAGTTGCATCTCTTTGAAAAGAGATAACTCTTCAAAAGGATATGTTTTTTTGTTTAGACTAATTGCTACCTTCGAACACTTTTTCTTTCTCCTTAATGGCTGCCTTTGAATGATCTTCTGTTATTTTCTTCCTTCAAATCTGCTTGTGTTTGTATAATGTGTTTTCTTGTTCTCCACACTTCTTTCCACATTTCTTTCTCTTTTTATATCTTCTTGCCTCTATGATAGGAGACATCTCTTAACAAAGAGACGCAAACTTTATTAACCATTTAAAACCTTTGAAAACAAGTCGCACCTCTTCACTAAATGATGTATTCTTAATGAGTGTGTTCCACATCACCTCCGAGATATTCTCTATTATGCTCTTATGATCTTTTGCCTTTGACATCACTGACAATAGTCTCGTTCATTCGCTTTGACATCACTGAGAATAGTCTTGTTCATTTGCTTTGACATCAATGACAATATTCTAACAATCTCTCATACTCCTTTGATATCAATGACAATCAATTCCAACACATATCAAACCTATTGCCATAAAGAGTTGGAACACAATGAATACCCCTCTTTATATGGTTCACTCTATTCTTACTTTGAAGTGGTATGTAGCTAGACTTGGTTGAGCTCCTCCTTTTGGGGATGAGGTAATGGAGAGGCTTATGAAGGCTCTTCACAAGATGTATAACAACGAAGATACAATCATACTTAGGTAGCGGTGGCTTCAGTTTTTTGATTTTCAAGGTCCTATATTTAGCAAACCAAAGGTTAGTACATATAGGGTCACTATTGCACAAAAATATCCAATTGGATGGTGGAAATGCCATGGCAAGGACATGTTGGAGTTAAGGCAACTTGTCATTTGCTTACATTTATAGATTATTGGTTCCTTGGTTATAGAGAGGATTGGCTCACCTATAACTTAATCCACTCTATTAAGAGGAATAGGTTTAACTCTAGATGAGTAGAGAAGCTAGTTGCAGGTCATAGTGCCTTGGGACTTTAAGATTGACAAATTTTGGCTGTATGTTAGGATGTTGATCTTGAAGACATTAGACAACTTGATGAGGAGCTGCAAGATGAATTTTGATATGCTATTGATTAAAGGAAAACCATTCCTAGGCATTGTGCCCATGGAATCACATTTAAGCAATAAGAATGCACCAAAAGATCTGTTACAAAATGAACATTAATGGATATGTACCTGATAAGAGGTAGAAAAATTCTAGGAATTGTACAAAAAATTTCCAAAGAATTCAAGAACTATAGCAAGACAAATAATATGCATGGATGACTGCATGAATTTGTGTAGGTCTAGCATGTATCTGCAAGTGAAGCCAAGTGTGATCCAATGTGTTCCAATATGCTAACTATTTACCACCCTTTGCATGACATGCTACTAGAGCTCATATAGGGAAGTCTAAAATACAACAAGAATGTTGAGGAATTTAAAATTTTGGTTAGGTCCAAGACCAACCAAGCTTTGTGTTAGTTAGACAAACAATTTGGCCATTGCTGATGGGGCATTGTTTTTGACCCTGCAAATTTTAAACTTTTTATGCTCATGGAATTGACATGTGTTGGCAAGTCGTTATCCTACATTATGTGTTGATGACAAATTGCATGTTAGGTGTCCAAAGATGGCTGCAAAATTTGTTGAAATATGGTGGAGGTACATTTTTATCACATATTTTAATGGAGGGTGCTGTGGTGAACGTAAAGTTAAAATATGGGCAAACTAATTTATTGTGTGTCAAACATACATGTGTGTTGGCCTTGTTCTTAGTCTTCAAGACTATTGAAAGGGCCTCTTGAAGAATCACCATGTGAATTTATTGGGCAAAATGAATTATTTGAAGGAAAAAACATAAACATCAACCCTTTTCTTTGTTGTCACAACCTCAAGGGTGACCTATATTATGGTTTCAATAACCTGAAAAGAGGCCAATAGGCAAACAATGTTGGCAGTTTTGCTATTTCGCTAACCTCCTAAATTCTTGACATCTTTCAAAGTGGTAGTTTTGCTTGTTCTAAAACGTTCCAAATCACCAAACATAGTCTTAATCGGTAGTTTTAATGGTTTGCTAACTCACAAATATGCTAACAACATTCAAATCGGGGTTTGCTAACCTTTTAAAATGTTGACAGAAAGGAATATGGTTTCGCCCTAGAAATGGTGAGGCAAAACTTGTTTACATTGCACATTCTCTTTGTTCCAAATGCAAACTTTGTGCTCATTGCCAGCAGCCTCCTGCTTGGGTGAAAATGGAATCTTTGGGATATATTATGGATGTCCATCAAGAGACGAAGGAGAGAAGAGTATAGTAGATGTGGCTGCAACCGCCATGATAGAAGCTGCACACTCTTAACAAAATGCTTGAAAGAGATGTGATCTCAAGATCGCATGGTTGTAGGATATGCACAAAATAGATTCTTTGAATTGGCCTTAGAAACTTTCAAGCAAAATGCTTTTGGCAGGTGTAAAGCAAAATTCCTACGACCATTGCTATCATTGTTATAAGTGTAAATGTATGCAAAATTTGGAAAAATTGCATATGCAATGGCCATCACTTGTCTTATATTTAGTGAACAAGAAGAGCTGAGTTGAAAAGGATGCAGTTACTACTTTGGGAAAACATCCTATGATGGAAGGCAACTTCTCCTGTCTTGGTGAATCAATTGTCATCCCAAATATGAAGATGCTATTTGGCCATCTCCAAATGATGAAGCTCCATTTTGGAAGAAAGAATTTCCTTGTACTAATCAATTTCAAATCCTAGAATCGATGTTAAACATGACTCTAATCCTGTGCACATTGTATATGTTACAACTGAAATTGTTCTTGTAGCAAAGGTTGGTGGGTTGTGATGTGGTTACCAATATTGCAAGAGCTTATCTACACAAAAGACATAAAGTAGAGGTAATGCTTCCTTTCTATGAATGCATTAAGAAGGAATAGATAAATGAGTGCTCTTTTCGATACATTCTCATCATATAATAATGGAGATTGGGTGCCTACTTGTGAATATTGCGGTCTAGTTTCTAGAATACCACTCAGTTCATGTTGTCACAAGACTAAATGCTAGAGCAGCATTGGATTATGGTAGGGTTTACATCAACAAACATTATAGGGAAAGCAACAATATTTGTTTTCTTTTGATGTATATTGAGGAGTCACCACACATGCCTTATGTTGTTGTAGATATTGTCTTAGCTCCTTCCATGCATGAAACATGTGAACTAGTCCAAATAATTGGCATAGCGGTTCCAAAAGTTCAAAGAACTGGAGGTTTAGCTGGCACAATCTTTGATGTAGGTCATTAGCACAACAATGTTCATCAAGGGAATGGTTATGTATTCAAAGGGATGAAATGAAAGGGATCATTAACGCAAACCTTTTGTAATGACTGCCCCTGTTTTTTTTTTGTTTGTTTTTGCGTGTATCGTTTTCAGAATAAGACAAGTTGTAGAAGGGTTTTATGTTTGATTTCCATTTATTTCATTGAGTGTATACATTGAAATATTCATGAACATGGTAAGGAAATAAGGTTACAAAACATCAACAATTTAACATTGCAACTCAACAATTGAAATATGAAGTTTAACAATCATATTTCAGACCTGAAAATGCGACATCAACAACAATTTTCACCATAGAAATGCACAGACCAGAATTACATGCTTGCTGCCCCAATACCCATATGTAAATGAGAGCTCAAACTCATATTTATAAAGTGAGGGAAGAATTAGGGCAACTTGCATTTGAATTTGAATATATTTCCCTCTCATTTCACTTTATGAAATGACATAAAATTACCCCAAGAGGGGCGTCCAACTTTTTGCCTCCAAAATTCCACTTTTGATTTTTAATTTAAAATTGACATTAAGCCCAAACTAGGCATCCCACCTTATGAGGCATAACATTAGCCTTAAAAAATGATAAATAAACCTCTTTTTCTAGGCATCCACTTGAAATACATGTCCCCTCCTTTAAAACAACGTTGTGCAACTAGGCCAAAGGGTCCTTTTTATTTTATTTAATTCAAAATACCTCCCTTGGGTGTCTATGCTCATAAGGAAACTATTTCGCTTTTGTTGTCTTCTAAAACAATATTAAGTCATTACTTTAGGCTCCAAGGTACTTTTTACATGACCCCCTAACCCCTTCATTTAAGTTAAATAAACTTTATTAAAATAACTTAAGTGAGAAATACAAATAATAGTTAAATCGAAACTTAGCCATGCCAACGCCCAAACTGGAAAGACACTGTTGAAGTAGCCTTGGCCAGGACCAGTTACCGAAAATAGACTTACTATTTATAACAACTACTAAAAATAGTAAATACTCCAAATCACCAAACTGGCACAAAACATTAGAGTTCACATGACAACTGCCACACGTTGCCCAAACAAGAAACCTTGCATTGCACTGCTGCTAGGACCAGTTACTAAATATAGTACTTACAAAAAATAGTGAGTGAGTCAAAACCAAACTAGCTTGAGTGAGGACACCAAAAATGGGAACATTACACCTTTTGAAGGCAAGCCCTTGTTTCCTCCTAAGATCTTGTGATTGCACAAGGAAGTTTTGGAGATTTTTTAGGAAACGAAGAAGGTAGGAGTAAAACTTCAATTTGTGTGCTTCGAAACAAGGGAAGGCGATCCATTAAGAAATTATAGGTAGTGGATATTTGTCTGATGCCTTTGTGGGTAGTTCTCCAATGTATATGTACTCAAAATGTAGGAGCATGTCTTTGTGAAATGTTTGACAAAATGCTGCAATAGTCACCTAAGTATCGATTTTATGTAGAAATCAATTATTTAATCATAAAGACAGATATTAAAAATGCAAATTACAAAATAAAAGTACAAGCTAAAGGGACCCTTAACATTATAAAGTAATTTGTCATTTTGTGATTCTTGGAGGGAATAACCTTTCATCTTCCTTATTCTCAAATGTGCTTATATATTCTCATATGAAACTCATAGTGAAAGGGGAGTAGGGGCTTGGGGTGCAGGGGTGGGTTTTTTCCTAGAGACTTTTTGTTTCACACATTTGTGCCAGAGTAGAGAGTCTGGCATTAAGATCCTTAGAGTCCAAACTCTTAGTAAGGAGCCACGAGGCCTCTGAATTTTCAGGCTTTTTGCCATTTTTGTCTTCATGTTTATGAGGTGCCACAGGTTTCTGTGGCCCTTAGAGAGCTCATTCAAGTCCATCTGTTGTTGACAGGATTAGGTTCTTGTTTAGCAAGAGTTGGCACTATCGAATTCGGTAATGAAAAATTAACACCTAAGGTAGATGCTGGTGAAATTAACATATAGTACTGGCTGCACAAATGATTTATTCACATCCTGAAGTCCAATTGATTCATTTATCCTGATTGATATGATCAAAAATTGTTTTAATTGGCCAGACTGAAGATAGTTTATGGGGCTCATTTCAAAATGAATTTGCTAATGGGTTGGTTTAAGTCTTTCCATACAAGGCCAGAGTTGTAAGTTCATGCATTGAAAACTGATGTGAACCCAATAATGGAAAAGTACTTCGGTCTTCTATTGTGATGTCCTCAAATCAGTGAGAAAAAGAAACCATGGTTTTCCTACATAACACAGACCTCTGTCCAGAACCTGAGTGCAATTCTGGGGGCCATGGAATTAAAACAGAAAGATTCCTTGTTGGCATGCAATTTAACTAATTAAATATCCATAATGAAAGACAATTGATGACATTAACAGAGCCTGGTTAACAGATCAGTACTAACAGAAAGTAAAGAAGTGATAACCAACATATGAAGCCTAAATGTAAAAGATTGTGTATGCTACATGCCATGGAAGTTTGCATTCTACATCAAGTATAATATCTCTGAGCGCTTATATGGTGGTCATGTGGAATGCAATTGAGGCATCAGATAATAATTTATAGAGAGAAGTGATCCAAGATACAATCCAAATACATTATATGCAGATGGTGAATGACAAAATGAATATATCTAAATTGATATATATCTATGTTATGCTGATACGTGTTGTTTATGTAAATCTGTTATATGTTATGCGTATGCATTATAATAGAGAATTTTGTAGCAGAACAGTGCACTAAGAGATACCTTATGAGATGATCTGTTTTCAAGGCTGCGTACAATTTCTTTTAATGGTTTTACTTTTGGGTTAGCATTAGTATATGGTTTCTACTTACGATAGACACCCTTTTTTGGAGCGGAGTCTTTTTAAGGCAAATTTTGAGCCGATATTCAATTCTTTTGCTAGGAGGAATACAAATCATTTTAGATTCTTTTTTTAATAGCTAAGACCCATTTCCCATGGGCTTCCCAATTGTCACTTTTCCTGGCTTCAATCACAGCTTCAGATGGATACCACCAACAAATTTAACCCAATGAAGCATACTGCTTCAAATTCTCGCAAGATAGGGAATAACTAATAAGTATTGACATTAAGAAAACATTTGGTGAGTTTGATACATGATCCTTACATTGTTATACATTTTGAGGACAAGCTTCCCGACCCATTTGGGACCATCCCTCTCCTAACTTGTAACAGGAACTACAGTAGTGCCTGTTGTGAGAAGGATTGGGTCATTAAAAGATACAGGTAGGACGAGACAGAGTGCAGATTTATGTCCTAGGTTCTATCAGAAACCTTCAGAGCCCCTCTTCTTTTGTTTTAATTAACTACAACCCAATAATCAATACATCTGGGTATCTATATTTTAATAATTTTTACATCAATGGAATCAATACAAGGTATGCACCCATAGACTTTATCATTCAAAATACATGTGTAATGATTTCACAACATGGTCTGTGTCTAGGATGTATTAATGATTTCACAACATGGTCTGTGTCTAGGATGTATTTTGAATGATAAAGTCTATGGGTACATACTTTGTGCTTTTTGTACTTTGTGCTATACATATTGTCCCTAAGGTGGTGAGTAGTCTATACCAGATATGAAGTATGCGTATTGTCTAGAGTGATAGAGCTTAATAGTTAATTACCTTAGGTTTTGAACAATGAAGTTATGCTAATCTATGTAATTTTGGAATGGCCAATTGATGGTAACGAGTATTATATGTATGATTCTTATCAGCTTGTATTTGTCCTCTTGTACAAAGTCAAAACAGTAGAACCCAAGAGTCTGTGTTTAAATATTAAAATTGGTCTCTTCAGATGATAATAAGTAATTTATGATGACCAAAACAAGGGAATTCTGTCAATACCTCACCTCAGACTGAACACTAAATTACTTGGACGAAACTGCTTTTTTAGTATTAAAGTGAATAATAACCTGATATGATCTAGACCTGTAATGCTTTCTATAGCAGGCCAAAATTGTATTATGAACTTTAGGGAGACGATTTGACAATGCAGATTTGTCACATAATGATTATATATACTCTAACTTCTGTAAGTATCTGTTGCCATTGCTCTATTTTTTTTCTCTTGAAAATTTGTCTCATTTATGAATTGTTTGCTGCCTGCCCAGTATATGTTTGATCCATCTTATGGTATCATAATTGGTAGCACAACATACTATAGGAATCAATATGAATTTTGTGCTCATTCAGAATAATGCTGAAATTTGCTAATAAGCCCATGACTAACTGGTGTTTTTTTAGACACAAGGAATGAGGCCCGAATTAGTTCCATACAAGGGTACTCTTTCTGCACTCAGAAGAATTGCTCAAGAAGAAGGAATCCGGGGTCTGTATAGGTCAGTCTGCAAATTTTTTCTTTTGTTTCCCTTTGTTCACTGATTATAATCTTTATGTCAATTTTACTATCGTTCAATGATTGATGATGTATCACATTTCCTGGACAGTGGACTTGTGCCTGCATTGGCAGGAATCAGTCATGTTGCTATTCAATTTCCTGTATATGAAAAGATGAAGGCTTACTTGGCAAGACGGGGTGAGATACCATTCCAAATTTATCTATGCTCAATTCACTTAAAAACATTTTATTTTTTTGTACCTGGGCTCATTTTTCTGCTTATCAATGTGAGTTATAATGCAGGTGGGACGACTGCAGACAAGCTTGGCCCTGGTGATGTTGCTGTTGCCTCTTCTGTGTCCAAAATAATGGCATCAACAATGACTTATCCTCACGAGGTAGAATTAGTGACAACACACACAAGCTGTTTTATGGTCCAAATTTGTTATGAGTTTTTGCACACTATGTTCATTTACATTTTCTCTTTGGAGGGTAGTCATGCTTCTCCTTCCCTGAATTATAATAGAATGAATGGATTTAGATTCTGTTTGTTTGGATAACGGTAATGGAATAGTTTTGATAGAGTTGCTGTAGAAATCTAGGTATCGTTTGCTAGTTTTTCCCTTTTAAATTTTGCTGTTTAGATTATTCCCTAAAATTATCTCTTTAACATCTTTGTGGATCATCACTGAATAATTCTACCATATTTTTGACTTCCGTTTGCTATTTTTTTGGTGTTCAACAGGTTGTAAGATCAAGGCTTCAGGAACAAGGTCATGCTAGGGATTCAGAAATACGATATACGGGTGTAGTTGATTGCATTAAAAAAGTGTTCCGTAGGGAGGGTATTCCTGGTTTTTACCGTGGCTGTGCGACAAACCTTATGAGGACAACCCCAGCTGCTGTAATAACATTTACTAGTTTTGAGATGATTCTTAGGTTTTTACAAACGTTAGAATCTAGTCCATCCAATACTGGCAATTCTGAACAACAGCCAAGCTCTGCTGGAATGGAACAAGAAGATGATTCTGTTTTCAAATCTCCCCAGGCCGCACCCAAGATGGGATCTTTGGCCTTGCCTAAAAAGGATCAGTTGACTGCAAGACATTGATTTAACTTCAAATTCTTCGAACACTTTCTGGTCTAATGACTTGGCTATGTACCAAAGTTGCTGGGCTGGGATATATTATTGTGCATGTATTTGTATGATAATGGCCAGCAAGCATTACGAAGGCCTCTAATGTTGATATGTAATTCAGTGTCATGTATCTTTGTTTCCTCTTTCCTAAAAACTGAGTAGAGGAGGAGGATGGTGACCATATCACATCATTTTTTCTTGATAGCATTGTAAACTGGCTCTTGCTATTGAATGAACTTATTCTGAACTATTTTTTTGGTAAAAGTTCGAGGAATTTTGTTGTAAGTGAACTGTTAACTTTGTGCTTCCATTCAAACATTTAATTAACACTAGCATATATATCTCAAATACATCTATCTTATCAGTTTCCAGGTGCCTATCTATATTATGTAACGAATTTAAATAGGTGCCTATCTATCTTATGTGACAAATTTACATAGGCTCCTGTATATCTTATGTAACAAATTCAAAATAAGAGTTTTTTTAGATAGATGCATTTAAGATATCTATCTATTATTGCATATACTCTGGACACATAATTTTGATTTTGATTTAAGAGCTATATTATTTACTTTATTTTGATCTGATTTTTTTTAATTTTTGACAATTTTCAAAAACTATATGGAAACAAATTATTTAGTACAGTACATAGGTATTTTAATATTATAATAGTTTTCGAAAAATTAAATGAAAATAAACTATTAACTATATTAACACGTAAGTTTTAATTTTTTTAAGAACTTTTTAATTTTATCTAATTGTTTTACTAATTTTTTTTTAATTTTCTAAATATTTAAAAATCAAAATAAAACAAATTATTTCAATACATTTATTATTTTATTTATTAAAATATATAATTATTCAATAGTTTTACTTATTATTTAAAATTATTTTATTTACTATTTTTATTTATTTTTGTTTTCTATATTTATAATATTTTATATTTATATATAATTTTGGATTATTTTTGTTAAGCCATTATACTACACCCTTATAACTCTCCACCTTCAAAAGGACCCTTCAAGCAACCATCCTTTTGCTTTTGCTAAGCTTGAAACTCGACAATATATCAAAATCTATATGCATCTATTCATCTACCTGTATGCCCACGCACATGCCTGCTTCACATACTTACATTTTCTTCATTAAACAGAATGGTGGGATGGTTCCTAGTTTTCCCAAAATATTGATGAAAACTTCAAATCAATCAAAATGTTTTTTTTTACTTTTCTCTCTGTATAAGCTTTTATGCAGAGACATTAGAGTTTAAACACATTTTTTTTTACTAAAAAATTGTTTGCATACTTTACATCAACCCTTTGTACATCTTGATTATTGACACCTATAAACTTTGTGAATATAAAAATATAAAAACTGTTTCAATTAAGAAAAAACAATAATTTAATCATGAATTTCTATTTGTGTCCTTGAATCATTTTAATATGTTCTTTTATATTCATAATGGTTTTTTTTGTTGGTAAAATTATAAGGTAAGTAGATCTGTTTATGACAAAAGCATTTTCAAATATTTGTTAGTGGGAAATGAATGACAAATATAGTCATTGTTTTAGATTTTTCATCTTAATTTTTTTTTAATTTATAGAAGCAAAACATTTAGGATATGTGATGTCTTATAAATCATTGTAGTCACACATTCTTAATTAAAAGAAAAATAATTTTTCCTTGAAGATTTAATCTAAGTCAATCAAATCAAATGCATTACGTCAGCATCCTTATTTTAGGCTAATCAAATCAAATGCATATACTTCAGCATAACTCTATTTAAATTAAATGATAACAATTAAGAGTGATAAAGCTGTAGAAAACAATGCTATTTTAGGAAAGCTAAAGGGAGTCTAGATACTTAGATCTAGGATTGATATAGATGATTAAATTTGGTCTCATGTTAGAATATGTCTACTATCTAAGGATTATAAAAGTATTATTTGTTTTTACTTTTCCTCACAATTAGAATAATTTGTAAACTTGGTGGGGGATCGAATTTATAGCTTTAGACAAATTTCATGTGGTTTAGATCTTATCTATTTGAGTTTTGCTTTGTAGGATTCTCTACTCTACTTTGTTTGTCAATGATTGGTTGTATTTAGAAATACCTTGGAGAGATTGATATATTACAAGTGTCAAATTCTCTTAGATCAACTCCCTTGATTGGACCAACTTAAAATTTTTAGGGTCAATTCTATATGGTGTGAGATTGATCTCTGTTATGGGATTGACCCAAGACAATGAAAAACTCACATAGAGGTGTAAAATGAATGTTTAGACATGGGGGTGTGGTAAATGCCAAATGTATGAGAATATAGTAGAAATTGATGAGATAAGATTAAATGTGGGAATGTGTGGAGGTGGGGATATGTGAAAGATCAAGAAATAAGTCCAACTTTATACAATATTACACTATTTATTGACATCTAATTGTATTAAGCTATTCCATCAAAATGGACTGAAAACTAAATAGGAATTGACATATGTCATCTTGAAATTTTGATCATACTAATTTGAAACTTTTAATTCCTTCAGAGATAAATTTGTTAATTATGTTAGTTCCCAATCTTGCATTAGCCCTTCCTTTGACTCTTTGTTTTTTTGTTGCTATGGTGCCCTCATATTGATAACTACTTTGAAAAATTTGATTCAGTTGACCCCATTGGATACCTTTATCGAGCTCCTAATCTTACCTTTGTGAGCATAAGTGTGTTTTATATTGCATTTGGTATTTTGATGATCATTTGATAGATTTGAACACTGAGCTTTTGATCATATGATATCATGCACTAAGGAAGTGGGGTGCTGAGTAGTGATCATATAAATATATGCCATATGAGCTAAGGGGCTCTAGAGATGTACACATTGGAGCTTTTGTGCTGTGGGGGATTCCAAGGATTGTTTGATCAGTTTTGATCAAAAGGTCCTCGGAGTTCTCAAGGTTGTCAAAGCTCTTTAGGTTCCTTGGGTTTTGAGGATTGTAGACAATGATCAGGATCAACGACTCTCAGATGTCCTCGTCGATGATAGTGAAGCACTTGGAGGGAAGCTCCATGCTTTGTTAGTTTACTGCCAAGTCACATGTAGTGGGTCTCTCTTCTATTTGTTTGTGTGCACATGGATTACGTTAGCAAAAGGCTCTCACAGGTACAAGGAACAATGGTGCTAGCGTAAATTGTACGAGCACTATTGACTTTTCATATGATGCAGAGATTGTGTGGCCTTTAGTATCTCCAAAGGTGTCATGCTCTGTAGTAATCACAAGATTGGTAGATTCAAATGCGATTAACGATCCTTGATTGTTCTTTGAGCTCAAACGAAATATTGGACACCACATTGGTTAGTTTTGATTGATGATGGGTCTCATTCTTTGGTTTGTTTGTGTACACATGGAGAGCATCAACAAGACATTCTTTTTGGTGGATAGCATAGTTGTGGTCTTGTGAGCTCGATTGTGCTTTATGTACATCATCAACTTTAAGAGCTGAATGAATCATTGGATGACATTGATGATTGATTGGTTCTTAGAGCGTTCAAGATTTGCTTTGTGAACTGTTAGACAAAGGTTTTAAAACCGTTGATGATTGGGAGGATTTGTTTAGTTCTTAGAATACTCAAGAGATGCTTTCTAAGCTGTTAGAGATGTTAGGATAAGGTTAGTTCCACATTTTGGGAATGGGCAGTTGGATGTCTATGTAGGTGGCTTAGAGATATTATTTTATTAGTTTTTTTTTAATTGAAATATTAATTGTATTGACATTAAGAGGGGATGCTATTTAAGATAGTGGAGGTTATAAAGTGATTTGATTGTATTTATATTACTATCCATTCTTAGGCATTACGAGAGAAAGTCGATGGGTGGGGTCTATATTTGTTGGTCACTCTATTTTGGAGCATCATTTTTGAGAATGTGTACCTACTTTTCACATGGGTCAAAGATGTTGGTTGCTATTGATTGATTGGTCATTGAGGGGGCATTAGATTTTTGCCAAACCATGGGTTTTGGTGTTTTTGGTTTTGAGAAACAATTCATGGTTTTCCCTCTCTATTCTTTATAAATTGGATTTCTTAGATGTTTTATAGGTGTTTTGCAAGTTGAGCATTGTTATTCTATTGAAATGATGTCAGATTGAAGAGAGAAAGTTGGATGTATCAAAGTAACATTTCTATTGGATTGAGATAGACTTTATCCTCTCTTTGATGATATAATTCTTTTCATGAAAGGATTTCTCCACATGCATCCGGTGTTACTTGCAAGGAAAGAAAAACCTAAGGGCATGTTTGATAAAGATTGTAACTTGCATATTCTATCCTCTTGAATGTCTTGGAGGAGACCACCACATTCACCTTTTGGAAGATGATATTTGTTATATATTAAACTAAAAGTATGAAAAATAAATTATATCTAAAAAATGTTTGTACTCTTTAAAAATAATGGGAGACAATTCTATTGTAGAACATTTAAATGCCTTTAATTTGATTTTGATTTAGCTAGGTTTAATAAATGTTAAAATTGACAAGGGAGATAAATAATTGTTGCTTTGTTTTTACCTAGATCTTCGAAGAACTTAATTGTTGCTATCAAGAGTAGTGTTGTAGAGTTGAAGATGGACTCCCTTATCACTATTTTTCTCAATGAAGAGATGCAAAGAAAATCCAATGATGAAGTTTCTAAGGATGTCTTGTATGTTCGAGGATGCCCCAAGGGGCCAAGAATAAAGCTGGGTCTAAAGGGGAACAAAAGAAATCTAAATCCAAGTCAAATTGATGGTCCAAAATCCCTAGGACGAGAAGAGTAAAATGATAGAATGGTGGAAAGAGAGGACATGCAAAGAAAGAATGAGAAAGAATGAAGATTTTTGATGATTCCTCCATAGAGAAATCCATTGCCTCTTTCTCCTAATATTACTAGTGATGGCTCTTGGTTAAATGATTTAAGTTGCTCCTACCATATGAATCCTCACAAGGAGTAGTTTTTATCTCACCAAGCTTATGATAGGGGAGAGGTTTTCCTTAGTGACAATAGTACACATTGGACATTTGATAAGGGAAAGATACAATTATGTTTTAGTGATGGGAGAGTGAAAAATATTTATGGTGTTTTACATATTCCAATTCTTGTGAGGAATCTTCTTTCTATAACTCTCGTTACAAGTTGGTGAGAAAATTTGGTGGTAGTGAGAGACTCATGGTGTGGGACTCTATTTATGCTTGATGTTTCCATATTTTGTAATTCTACGATTGTAATTGACACTTCTAAAAATGCATGCATGTTGTGGCACCAACATTTGGTCCACATTAGTGAAATGATCTTGATACCATTATTAATAAAAATATAGTTGATTTTTGTCTTATTCCGATGAGTTTGATTTATGCGAATATTGTGTGTTTGGAAAGTAGTTTCTTTTCCTACATGTAATACTATGTGTTTTAGAAGTTATTCATTCAGATATGTTTGGTCTAGTGGATGTGGGATTTATTGATAAATCTTATTATTATGTTTAATTTATTAATGATTAATCAAGATACAAATGGGTTTCTTTTTTTAGATTTAAATTTGAAGTATTCTCTAAGTTTAAGAATTTTAAATCTTTATTTGAGAAGCAACTAGATATGAATATAAAGGTGTTGAGATTTGATAACAACTAGGTGAATATTGCTCTTAAAAATTTATGATTTCAATATAAATAAAGGCATTGTGCAACCTAAGACTATTCCTTACACCCCATAATAGAATGGAGTTATAGAAAGGATGAATCAAACCTCGATACAAAGATCTAGAAGTTGATGAATGGTACATAGTTGGAACAATTCTTTTGGGCATAGGATGTGAGTGCCATCTATTGAATGCACAAGACAACTGAGAGGGGGGGTGAATCAGTTGTACCTTAAAAATTCAAAACCCTCACAAACATTCATATCCACATTAATCCAATTAACCCTTAATTTATTAGAATGATTTAGCATGAAAGAAAATAACAAAAACTAAAACACATCAACACCATGCACAAAGGAACACCAAATTTATGTGGAAAACCCAAGATGGGAAAACCACAATGAGGATTAGCTCATAATATAAAGTAATATCAACATCGAATACAATAAGGCTCACTATTAGAGGGCTCATAAGAAAGAAAGGCTCACTACCAAAATATAAAAAAAATAGAGAAGAGTGTTACAATGAAAAATCCTTCTCAATGCAATGATAAAATCCACCACAACATCACCAACACCTTCGCAGTCTTTTTGACGAATTGTAGACACCTTCTGCTCACTGCATTCACTAATCTAACACATGAAAGCTCACACTACACTTCTCAAATCACACCCTACAACTCTGAAATTCACATCATTCACATCATACTCATACATCTTATCATCCCTCAACAACACAACACTTATTTATATCATCTTCAACCTTGAAAACATTATCCAAGGTCGGCTATGCACCTTAACCGTGCAAAATTCAAATTAGGTCAGCACCAATACATTCCCGCGGTGGGAAGGAATGAAGGTAGACCATAACACACCTTAGCTAGGACCTAAATCCACTCATACAAGCCACACAAAACATCAAAGAAACTTCACAAGTAGTGTAAACACCCAAGGTTAGCCGAACCTGTGTTAACACCATTAACACTTATGCACACACTTCCTCAAATCCAAAGACAACTCACAAACACCACATAACACTTTAAAATGATTTAAAATATTCCACAAACACCCTAGAAACCAAAAAATTCCTTCGCAACTACTTTCACTTGAAGAATATACACACCCAGTATACTCAACCGACTCTGCCATACACTGCAACTCAAGAAACTGACTTTTGAAGTACAAAACCTCAAACAACTTCATCTGAATAAAGATGCACACACTATCAACACTCTTCTAGATCCGCAAGACCTGAAACCACTCTACGGAGAAATGCCGAGCAAAAACATTTCTCCTAGACACCTCTGCAATATACAGTTCACACATTGGTGAACACAACTTCCTCTATACAACGATCCAACACACCAGATTCTAAATGCAACACATTTGAACACCTTTGATCAACATATCCAAACCACACAAGAAAATATTCAACCTAGAAGAAATGCGGAGCCAAAATAGAATGCTACTCTGCAACACAAAACACAGTGCAATACACTGTTTCCTCTTTTTATTCAATTTTCTCAAAAGAACTTGGAAACCAAGCACCAGAAACATGCCACCAACATCTTCGGTACTTCCTCATCACCATCAAACCAACTGCAACAACTCAACCATATATCCAAAAATAGAATCTTATCAAAGCAACACTAGAGGTTGACACCAATAGCTTACTAATGAAAACACAACACCAACTCAATACCAACTGCACATCCTTGCAACAAACTCCTCATACAGTTGACATCAATGACAACACCAAAGCTTGTTGACATCAATGACAACACCAATTAATCATACTTGCAACATCATCTACTATTTGATCAACATATCTCCTTGTTCAACTCTTGTTGATAAAACTCCTTATGAGGTGCAGACAAGTAAGAAGTCCTCTATTTCAAATTTAAGAGTTTTTAGCTACATGAGGCTTTTATTCATGTGTATATAGAAAAATAATCTTAGTTGTATCCCAAGGCTCATAAATGCCATAAATGCAGATCTTCATTGGTTATGGTGAGACTATAAAGGGTTATAAGCTTTGAAATCCTCTAACCTTGAAAATGATCTATTTTAAGGATATAATTTTCTTATAGTATTTTCTAATCTAAGACAACCAAAGGAAAAAGAAGGAAAGAAAACAATGCATTTTCAAATAAAGGTCGAGAAGAAAGAAGGTGCACATGTTGAAGAATAAAATGCCAAATTTAAATATGGAGAGGAAGAAGAGGATTTAGGTGAGAGTTTTGAACAAGATGAACATGCAAAGTCCTTTAATCCAACCTTGAAATGATCTATGAGACAACAAAACCTAGTTGATAGGAATAGCCCACCATATATCTAATTTGTATTTTCTTTGTAATGTATTAATGATGAATTGAGATATTTTAGGGAAGCTCTCTCTTTGAAGGAGCATGATTCATACATGGAGACCATGTGAGAGGAAATGATGACCTTGAACAAATGTGACACCTAGGATCTTATGGTTTTTCTCACGAGAAGGAAGCTCATTGGTTGCAAGTGCATATTCAAGAAGAAATTTAGAGAATATGGTAAGTTAGAGAGGTACAAAGCTAGAATGATGGATAAGGGCTACTCCTAGAGAGGTGGAGGATTTTGGTGAAAATTTCTCTTATGAACTTGTAAATTGAATTTAGTTAAATTCCTACTTTCTATGCCACTACTTGTGATTTTGAAGTATATAAAATGAGTGTTAAAACTAATTTCTTGCGTGAGGATCTTGAAAAGGAAATGTGCATGCAACAACCATATGGGTTTGATGTAAAAGAAAAATAAATTTTGGTTTGTGTTGTGCCTTTTCACAACACATCCTATTTTGGTCTTGAAAAAATTAGGATCCCTTGTTTCTTTTGGTGAGTGCTTGGTTTTAGGTGTTTCCCTCAATATTGTAATTTTCCTCCTCATATTTAGTAAGTTCTTGTTGCATAAGGCCAAATTTCAAATAAATCTTAAGTCAAGAGGTTTGTGTTCCAAAACCCATTATTGATAACTGATCTAAGATATTCTTTCGATGGGTTTATGTGTTTATGTGCCTACTTTTCTTCCCTTTAGTAAATTATCCAAATTAGAAGAATCCAAATTTGATTAAGTGTTAATTTGTCAAATTTTGAAGTTTTAAAACCTTTGTCGACTTCCAACAAGGTTTTCAAAACCATGTTGGGGTTTGACATGGTTCTCATAACCTTGTTGGGTGTCGAAGTGGTTTCTCTAACCTTTGAAGTTTTTTGGGAAGTTTCAAAACTTGTGTTGACTTTTGAGGAGGTTTTAAGAACCTCTTTGGAGCTCGAAGTCCATTTTATAAATCATTCTTATTCTTAAGGGAAAGTTATGTTTTAAGTCATTATTGGTGATTTGAGGTAGTTTTAAAACCTTTTTCAGAGGCTGAAAAGGTTTTCACATCCTTGTTGAGGTCCAACATCGTTCTCATAACCTTGTTGATGCTTGACATGGTTCTCATAACCTCTTTTGTGCCCAACTTGGTTTTTTAACTTTTACAACTGTGGAGTACATCTTTTCAATGTGTGTATCAAATGTCAACAAGGTCCTCAAAACCTTATTGATGCCCAACAATTTTTTTGAAAGTTTTGAAGTAAAGGCATGCTCATTTAATGACTAAATGTTTGGTTCTCAAACATTTTTCGATGAAAAAATTAAGTTATTGCATCAAAGTTTTAGTATGGTTTGAAAACCACTATTGAATCTCGATAGGATTTTCATAACCTTGGTAAAATGAAGATTAAGTGGCTTGGTGGCTTGTGTGTCAGACTTTTTGGGTGGTTTTGAAACCACTAGTTGAAGCCAATGAGGTTCCAAGAACATGTCCATCATCCAATAAAGCGTTAAAATTAAAAGTTTTTTGTATGAGTTTTGTAGTGGTTTCAAAACCATTGGTGGTTGCCACAAATGGTTCTAACATAGACATCAAGTGCTGGCAGTCAAGAAAAAAAGGTTGAAGAACTAGAAAAGGACACATGCCATTTCTTGAAGTTTTGAATTTTATCCACAATACCGATTCTAAAAGTTTGAAGAAAGACTAGAACTAGAACTGTAGGTTATACTCAAATATCAAGGGCATATATAGGTGAAAATTCATGTGAATATTGCTAGCTATCAAATTTTACCTTGTTTTTACTTTCAAATTTTAAAGATACCAATATTTGAGGAATATTCCACCTTTCAAATTTTAAAAGATGTTGACTCTGTTGTCATATTCTCTTACCTTTCAAATTGCACCCATTTACTCTCTTGATAAAATACAGAGCATTGATTTGTAACCAACTTTGGTGCCTTTATTTCTATAAAAGTGCCATCATTTTATTGTTTTAGGGAATATAAATTGTTGATAACTGTGGGATAGATAGTGAAATTCTTCACTATCTTTTTTCCTTCATGGTTTCCTTTCAAATAGATTAGTGGATTTTGTTTGTCTATACATGTAGGATTATAATTTTGATGTCAACTAAGTCATGAACTTTATAAATCTCAAATGACTTATAAATTTCTTCTCAATATTTTGGAATATTAAAGTACCATGCAATTGTTTAGGTGTATTTTGGTCTCTTTCTTAAATTGATAAAGTTTCTTTCGGAGTATGCATCATTTATGTGTAATTGTGACAAGGTCTAGTGAAGCATAACTTGTTAATGATATCTTTTATACTTTTGGAGTATATTTGTGCAAGGTTGCTGAGAAATTTATGATTTATAACAGTTGAAAGAATGAAGAAGACTTGTGTTTTCATTGATGTCAACACTACTTGTTTAATACCAGGATGGTATGAAGAATACTCTACTCAGTTGAATTGATTCATAGTTAAGTACTTCTGCTATGTGACTACATCGACAGTTTTTGCTCTCTGCGCCCTCCGTAGATTGGTTCGCATTTCATCACACATTCAAATCCCCTTTCACAATTCCAATGTATTGTTTGTGGATGATATCTGTGCCCAAATCCAAAATTTTAGTTGGTCTGGATGAATTTTTTAAAAGTTGCATATGGTAGAAGTTCTGTATGTAGAGTGTTCCCAATTTTCAGTGCAATGTGCATGGCCTTTTTCTGTTTGAACTTCTCCGTGAGTGTGTGCTAGGTTTTGCAATTTTCGGATAATGTTTATAGGTGTCTGTGGGTTAATATTTCCAGCTAGCATGATATTTTGATATCCACGTGTTCTGTGTGTGATAATCAATTAAAGTATCCTATTTTAGGTCTTATGCCTCGCTGACCTAAAATATGTAAAAGGTTGTGGAGATTAAAATTATAAAGTGAATGTAAGAAGGAGCTATTATAGGTCCATATTGACCTATATCTCATAGGTTTGTGGTGCGAAGGTATTTGAATTTGAATTGGGTGTCGACAAGGCACATCTTGCATTCCCTTTGGGATCATCTAATTAGGTCGAACCAATTTGTGTTTGCAATGATGCTCATATATATAGAATATCATTTTGAGATTAAGGAGTGTGTATGTTAGTGAAGTGATCCAAATGCAAGAAGAAAAATGATTTTTTGCAGAAGATTGAGAAAAGGATATGCATATATAATTCAGAGCAGAGATTTGTGTTTTGTATCAAGCGAAGTGTTTTGGATCAAAATCTTGAGCTTGAAAGGAATTGAATTCAACATATGACAGATGCATTTTATATTAGTTCAAAACTTGGCTATGTAGCCACCTTTCTTTTCTTACTTCTTGTTGTGAACAATGAGTTCACTTGGACAGTGAGTCCCTCTGGCAGTGAGCCTTTATGCTTCAATTTGCTTCCAAATGTATAAGAGTGAGTGAATTAGGCCAAGCTTAGAAACTTATAATCCAATATTTTCTCCCTAATTCGCATTCAATGCATCAATCAATAAAGCTAAAAAAAACTCTTATCTGTGTAACACGAAAGCCTTGTTTACTCCACAAAAGCTTATTTTATTTCAAAATTTTCTCCAAAATATCTAGAATACCAATCTTTATCTCATGTCTTTGTACCGAGCTGTGGCACCTTATACCAGCAAGGGGATTTTTAATTTTCTATAATTGCTCCCCCTAAGCCAATGCCTAGGTTTAGTTTTCAAGAGAGATATCTGCACCAGAGGGTGGTGCAATTTCGTTTGCAGTTTTATGTTCTTTCTTGTTCTCAGGCTCTTATTTCTTCCTCTAGATATTTTCCATTTCCTTCTTTATTTCTGTTGGATCAATCTTTGTGATTGGATTATTTCTATCTTAATGACTATTCTTTCTTATGTTTTTGCAGAATCTAGCAATGTCCTAATTTATTGCAATTGTGACATGCAATGTTCTTCTGAGAGTTACTCTTTCCATTCATTCTGGATATGCATAACAAATTTCTTACTTTGTAGACCTAAAAATAAAAGATTATCAGGAAACTTGGAAAGCTAAGGGACTATGCACAATCATAGCAAATACCTATTTCATGTGCCCTGGCTAGTGCTAACAATATTTCACAGATAAATCTTAAACCCAACTCTGTGGAAGAAGGAGAAGATACCTTGATGGAGCTTGAGACTTTACATAGGTTTCTCGCTACAACAAAAATTTGGGAAGAAGGAAAGCTTGCTTGGAAAACCATGCTACAAAAGCATGGGTCAACATCTTCAGGTTGAGCATTTTTTCATTTCAGCATTCACTTTTTTTTATCAAATCTCTTAATACATATGCGGATGTATTAGGAACATTTTTTATAAGGGGGAGTTAGTTAATTCAATTTAGTTTAGTTTGTACATATGGTTGATATAATTTTTTGTGTGTATGCACCCTTTGCCCTTGATGTCAAAGGGGGAGAGATGTGTGGAGAAGAAATGTTGGCACAAGTTGCAATCAATGACAGAGGGGGAGATTGTTTGAAGAATGAAGAAGACATGTGTTGTCATTGATGTGAATTCTACTTGGTTAATATCAATATGGTATGAAGAAGACTCTGCTTAGTTGAACTGATTCACAGTTAAGTAATTCTTCTATGTGTCTACACCGACAGTTTTTGCTCTCTGTTCCATTTGTAGATTGGTTCACATTTCATCGCATGTTTAGATCCTCTTTCACAATTCCAATGTATTGTTTGTGGATGATATCAGTGCCTAAATCTAGAATTTCAGTTGGTTTGGATGAATGGTTTAAAAGTTGCATATGATAGAAGTTCTGTATGTAGAGTGTTCCCAATTTTTAGTGCAATATGCATGGCCTTTTTCTGTCCCCACTTCTCCGTGAGTGTGTGCTAGGTCTTGCAGTTTTGGGATAATGTTTAAAGGTGTCTGTGGGTTAATATTTCCAGCTGTCATGATATTTTGAGATTCCCATGTTCTGTGTGTGATAATCAATTGAAGTATCCTGTTTTAGGTCTTATGCCTAGCCGACCTAAAATATGTAAAAGGTTGTGGAGATTAAAATTATAATGCAAAAGTAAGAAGTAGCTATTATAGGTCCATATTGACCTATATCTCATAGGTTTGTGGCACGAAGGTATTTGAATTTTAATTGGGTGCCAACAAGACACATCTTGCATTCTCTTTGGCGTCATCTAATTAGGCCGACCCAATCATGTTTGCAATGATGCTCATGTATATATATATAGAAGATCATTTTGATATTAAGGAGTGTGTGTGTTAGTGAAGTGATCCGAATACAAGCAGAAAAGCGAATTTCTATAGAAGGTTGAGAAAAGGATATGAGAATATAATTTAGAGTAGAGATTTGTGTTTTTTATCAAGCAAAGTGTTTTGGATCAGAATCTTGATATTCAAAGGAACTGAATTCAACATATGATAGATGCATTTTGTATCGGTTCAAAACTTGGTTGTGTAGCCACCTTTCTTGTCTTACTTCTTGTTGTGAACATTGAGTTCACTTAGACAATGAGTCCCTCTGACAGTGAACCTTTATGTAATATTTTATGACTGGTCATACTATATTGTGAGCTAATCCCCACCATGGTTTTTCCCATCTTGGGTTTTCCGTGTAAATTTTTTGGTGTTCATGTGTTGCATGTGTTATGGGTTGTTTGTGCTTTCATTTCTATTAATTGATAAGTATGATATGTTAATTGGATGGTTGGTAATTAAATAATTTTTGGGAATACTGATTCACCCCCCCTCTCAATATTTCGGGTGTTCAAAACTAACCCTCTTTTTATTTATTTATTTTCTTTGATTAAAAGTTAAAATTTAAATAAATAGAGCATCAACACATTGTAGATAACATGACATAAAGTGTTCTAAAATGTATACATTTAATCATATTGTAGATCACCAAGAACTTATTTAGGGTAGAATATGTGAATCAAGTTGTTATTTTCCAAATCTAAACCTATCTTGTAATCTCCAAGCACGTAAGTCCCTTTGTTGAATAGTATCCACTTTGAGCTATTGAGTTACACTATAAGTCAAGACCTAACATTTGAAGCATTGGGATAATCAAGGTCTATTCTAAAATTTGATTTTATTTCAAGAGAGGTAAAATTCATCGTGAATTTAATCTAAGTTGACAGTGACTGGAAAACACATCAATAATTTGTAAGTTAAAATGGTTTTAAAATTTGAAATTATGACCTTGTATGTAATATTAGAAAATTTATGCTTTTGCATTAAATTTGATATTTTTTAGAATCAAAATAGATCACCATGTTTACATTAAATGTATTGATGATTAAATTCTTATCATTGTCTTGTATATTGATGACATGTTTATTGATAAAAACAAAATTATTATTATGGAGCTTGAAGCTTAGCATTTTAGTGCAATTGACATGCATGATTCATGGTAGAAATTTTTATTTTGGGAATGGAAATTAGTAGGACCAAGTTTACATAAATATTTGACTCAATTAAAGTAAGTATGTTAACACTATTTTGTGGTGGTTTTATATGCATGATTATAAACCATGTATTCCTTTACATATTGGCACTAAGATTTCATTAGATATGCGTCTTAAGTCATATGATGATTTTGAGGATATGTATAGTGTTGTTTATTCTAGTATTGTTGGTAGTTGATGTATCCAATGGTTTGTATTAGAATATATATTGTACAATCAATGGGAGTTCTTAAAAAGTTTATGTCTTACCTTGGTAGAGATAATTTGACTTGTGATAAGAAAGTATTTAGATATTTATGATTTTTTAAAATTATTTCTTATATTATCATTTTTTAATGATGTGGGTATGTTATTGACATGCAAGGCTTTGTTGTTTTAGTTTGGGCATGTGATTAGGTAGCTAGAGGTCCACTATAGGTTACATGTTTCCTTGGTTTAAAGGTGTTGTTAGTTGGATGAGTAAGAAGAAACCCATGGTTTCTTTATCCAAGATTGAAACATAGTATGTGGTTGTACATATGCATATAAAGAGGTAGTTTGGTTATAGAGAGCATGCTAAGGATTTGGTTTTGATGACAAGGTGGTTCATATTGGATGTGAAGGTTGGAGTGATATTTATTAAGATAGGAACCCCATGTACTATGCTTTTGCCAAGAACATTAGTGTATAGTATCACTTTGTTAGTGAGATGGTGGAAAGTGGTAAGGTCATGATTCAAAAGGTTGACATTTAGGATATTGTTGTAGCTTAACTTATGAAACTAGTGAACACTAATAAGTTCCATTTATGCAAAGATGGATTTGGACATTGTACTTTCTTCATTTTATGTTTCTTGTTTATGTCATTGTAATATTAAGTGGGAGAATGTTAGAATAATGCGATATTAACCTTGATATCTCATGTACTAGTGTTGGATCTCTAACATCTTGGGAATGGGTACTTGGATGCCTATGTAAGTGGTTGAGAAAATTATTTTATTAATTCTCCTTGAGATATTATTATTTTATTAATTATTCTTGTAACATGAAATATTAGTTTTAGTGGCATTAATAAGGTAGGTTATTTATGATGGTGGTAGTTATTGTAAAGTCTCCTTTTTAATAAATTTATTTTTGTGGACCGAAATCCCATTCCCTATTTTCCATGAGCTAAGCCCGAGGGAGCCCAAATCCACAGGTCTCAAATATTATAAGTGTCGAGTATTCATCATTTAAACTTTTAAGGAATATGCTTTTTTAAAGTTTCAAATTTTACCTTCCCAAAGTACCTTTCCCCCAAAACCTTGACCATTTTCCTTAAGTTTCCTTTCAACGTTGGAGTTTTAGCCTTCCCCTTACTTGGGTACCTCATAAGGATCATCTTTGACTCTTGAATCTTGACTCAATATTTTTACTTACTTTACTAGATTGAGTTGTGACCTTACTTCTACTTGGGTAACTGTTCATAGTAATTACTGAACCATAAACTCCACTATTTCCTTTATACATATTTTTAGATTCAAATGTTTGCATGCTCATCTCCTTACCCAATTAATTCTTGAGTATCCCTGAATCCCAAATCCCAATTAAATCCCTTCATACATCTCATTGGAGTAAGAGGTGTGAGCATATCCTTAACGTACTAAAAGGTATGAGTCATCCTCAAACCTTGATTCCCAACCATTTTAACTAACTTATTTCATTGAAATTATGAGTTCATAATTACCTATATTTTCATACCTTAAGGGATGATATTTGTGGTACTCCTAAACCGTAATCCATGATAAAGGTGACGATTCCATATATTGCACTTGTTTAATGCTCTTTTTCCTATTTTTAACTACATTTCCCAAAGATATTTCCATCTTTTAAAGTAGACCTTTTAATTAATATTTTGATATAAGTACTAAGTTTAATTGCATGATGTTTAATTGAATAATCATATGCTAAAGTAGTTATTTTTCAAGTCAATATATCATTTATCTTAGTTATGATTATTACCATGTTCATGAGTATTTATAGTGTATCAAAAGGATTTTAGTGGAGTTAATCACTACCTATAACAATTAAGGTTTATAACCTACAACCATGGTTGTAGTATGTCTACAACCTAGACTATAGCATTCCTATAACCATAAAAAATAACCTACATGTAGCCATGAAAAAACCTATGTAGCCAAGGAGGAATCACACCAATAGAAATAAAGAGTCCTCGATCAGGTGGTAAAATATTGACCCTTCAACAAGACATGGAGTTTGCATAGAATTAAACAACTCAACCTAATCGTCCTTATTTTTTCTCATACCCATGATGTGTCGTCTTAATAAGAATATTCTTCCTAACTATTTAAGAGTTAGTTTCCTAGTTCTATTGTTATTGATAAATAAAATATCCACCTCTCTTACAATAGGGAGTGACCAGATAGATGCAGTGTTAGTTGTAGATAATAGTAAATGTATAGAATGTGCAGGATATGCCACATGAGAAGCAAATATATAATGTGTAATATAGGATACACAAATATTATATTTTCTCAGTTCAAATGTATCTTCCATTACCACTTCCCCTTACTAAAGAATTTGTGTCATAAGGTTTTTCTCAGTTTCCCCTTCTTCCTTTTGATAGCCTTAGGAAAATATATGGTGGAAGCTAAGAATTAACAAAAAAACCCTAGTAGGTCTATCATTCCTCTTCATTAAGGGCTTATCCTCTATTTTTTTTAGTTCCACATGGCCTTGTGTTTAAGAAAACCCATAAAATCTATCTTAGTTGATAGTTCTCCTAAGATTGAATTAAAGGACCTGGGTGAAAAACTTGTTAACTATTTGTTTGATATTTTTTGTTGGTGCCAAACCTTAATTAAAACCCTAGGAATTATTTGTTGGTGGGGACAATAGCTAGTACAAAGGGGGTTCTACCTAAAATAAATTCCCTATTGTGTTAAAGACACCATATGTTACTTTAAAACAAATTGGATCTATTGTGGCTACTACTTCATATAGAAAAGACCCTAAAGGTAGAAAATCCACTTGTGAAGAAGGGTTTGCAGAGGGATTGTGTTCTCTTAAAAAATCCCCAACCCATCTAGATAAACATGAGCTAACTAAAACAAAGGATAAGAGGAATTCAATGACTGCTATGGGTAAGAATGCTGCAATAAAATCTTGCAAAAGCAAAGAGGAAGGGGGCCAAATTCCTGTCAGTGCTAGTCAATTTGTGGGGAAAGCACTATTTAAACCTACCCCTATTAATAAGAGCATGGAGGGAAAGGATGCATTGATGACTCATTAGAATCATTCAATTAAAATGACCGCGGTTAGAAGATCCAATAGATTGGTGGGAACCAAAATTTTTAATCTAAAGGAAACTAAATTGTCAAGTGACCCTATGGATATATAGAAAGATAGTTCAAGTGAGAATAGAGAGTTGGAGGATAACCCCTGAGTATATCTCACTGATGAAATGGAAAGGAACCTTTTATTTGGAAGAAATGGATGCCCTTGACATTGAATATGATTTTAATAGTAATCTCCAAGTCATTGATACCAAGGATAGTCCTCAGGCCCCTAAAATTGAAGAAGATAAACATAATCTAAAGATAAGAAAATGATCAAGGATAAATAAATAATTCAAATGCATGAAAATGAAACCTTTTACCTTGTTTATCCTCTTTCTCCATGGATTGATCTAGAATAAGAGTTGCACCCAACTCTCTCTTGATGTGCTCATTTTGATATGTTGATGGGTGGTAGAATGTGGTTACAAATATGCTCTTGACATGCTCATTTTGATATGTTGATGGGAAGTAGAATGTGGTTTCTTATGATAAGGTTATGATAAGAGTGGGTGCTCAAATGTTATGATAAGAGTGGGTTCTCAAATGTTGTTACATCCCAATTGTGAAGTTAATATTTACTATTACTATGTGGGGTAAAATGTGAATGTAATGTGAATTCTGGAGATGAATAGGTTATGCTTATACCTTTTTATCAATATGTATGATATCTCTTATGAATTTGTTTCATTTGATACTATCTCAGTTGATGTTATCCATGGTGAAATGTTGCATATATGTGAATAGATGGTTATTGAGTTATTATTCTAACTTTGGAAATGTTTATGTATACTGCATATGTTGTGAACAATTGACTGCCAAGTGCATGTGTTAGTGATTGCAGGTAAATGTTCATTTCTTTAGGGGGAGGGGAAGTATCACTCGAGAGAAGATCTTGGTTAGGTAACTGGTAAATGTAACTATCTGAGCATAAACACACAACACATTAGAATGATTGAGTTGGGCCAGTTTGTGGGTTATAGGTAAGTCATCCATAGCTTGTATGTTTACATTAGGAGTCTTGTTTACTTCTGCATGCATTTGTGGGTGATGTTTATCTGTTTGATATTTTGAGACCTTCCTTGTTTTACTGTGTTGATTATGATTGGATTGAGTCTTTCGGCATATGTATATACATATATATATGTGAATATAGTCACAAGGTCATAATCATTCGATATTGAATGGATTGCTTGACTATCATATTACCATATAATGAATATGCTTGTATATATACACTTGCAAGTGTTAATTCTTATAGGAGAAGTGTACATATATAAGTATATGTGTATGAACATATACACGTATCATTGTTTGTGGAATATGATAATATGAGCTATACATTTGATGGAATGAGTATATATTATGTGGATACGTATATATATAGTACATAATGTATGGATAGATGCAAGAGGATATAAGAATTTGAAGTATCAGAGATATTTATCCAAAGAGTTGAAATATAAATATACATATAAGTATATTAGATATAATATATATATATAAATATATATATTATATTATTGTAAGGAAAATAGCGCTATATATATTTATAAATATATGCTACGCATGTAGGTAAGGTGAAACATATTATTCTTTCCATCACATGGAATATAAAGGCTGAATGAAATCCTAAACATTATATCACTACCTATATAAGTCTTAACACATAATAAACCAAACTATGGAAATATTATAATGGATTATAAAATGATATAGAAGAAATTTTAGCGCTTAGCTTATAAAGCCAATACATTAAGTCTTGTTAGACTTAGTCAATATATCGATGGAATACATAGTAAACTTGATTGGCACGTATGGGGACACTAGGTATTAAGTCACATAGACATAATGGTAGAGACCAGTGTAGGATGAGATTAAGGATACCTGGTGCATGGAAGATGGAAACCAATTCATCGAAGAATTATTTTGACGTTATAAGTCCATGGATAATATGTGTTGTTACTTGACATTATTCTGGAGGTTGAGTTTGAAACATACACGACACTCACTAGCCAAGAATACGCATGAGTAAGACATAGCAACACGTCTAATATTTGCTGGCTTTGACTTGGTCGATATGAGAAATGAAGAAAACATGGAATAAGACTAACACATTTATTTTCTTCAGTTGACTCAACACATAAAATAATCAATTCAGGTTACGTGTTGCTAAATTATCATTGAAATATTCTTCTCACTTGAGAATCGTGCCAACTTACTAGTTTTGGCACTACCTCTGTTTTCACTTTCCTATAGATGTCATTTTGGGAGAAATATATGAATTCTCCATGTGTAGGTTGAAATGGTCTTTTGAATCCTGTCAATATGAAAGCCAATCTGTTAATGGTAAATACGAAGTCTGTGCTTTATCTGTCACCACCTTTATGCTGATTCACATTGCATGAAATTGGTTTCATTCTTCATGCCTTAACTATAGGATTTCAGAATGCTGGTTGCTCTATAAATAGTCGCACCATTTCATTTGGAATGTATTCATTCTCGTGATCATTATTTGCACTCATTCATAATCATTCTCATTTTCATATTCTTGTGTGACCATTATTTCCATTCTCCCACTTCACTTGAAAGATACACACTTAACCAAGGGATTCTACGTCACTTTCTATTTATCATATCTAAGTTATTACCAACAATTTTCATCTGTTTTATGAGTGAGTAAGAGCGAGATTTTGTGAGAAAGAGTTATCTTATTGTTTGAGAGAAGGGTGCTATCAACAAGAGAGAAATAGGGAATTGTTTTGGGAAGTTGAATCAAGTTGAATTACTGTTGGAGAAGGCTGCACTGCCATCATTA
Organism: Sequoiadendron giganteum; assembly: GCA_007115665.2. Taxonomy (NCBI): domain Eukaryota; kingdom Viridiplantae; phylum Streptophyta; class Pinopsida; order Cupressales; family Cupressaceae; genus Sequoiadendron; species Sequoiadendron giganteum. The sequence goes on from CM021110.1 coordinate 375,826,532, forward strand.
TTTGGGATAAACAATAACAGGCATGGAGTACTCTTGACATAAATATAATTCTTGTATAAAGGATAAGATCTTGCAAGTAAAGAGTTAGTACCTAGGATAAGAGAAAAGACCAGAATGGTCAGAAAGAAGTAATCAATGATGTGGGCATGGTTCCACCAACCAAAATTGATGAGATGATTGGAGTTTGATTAAGATGAGAAAAGATACCAAACAACTTTGGTATCTCAAAAGGTTATGAGAGAATATGATTCGAAGAATTGGGATAAAATCACTTGAAAAGGTAAATGTAGGAAAGAAACCTAAAGTGGTAAATCAGATCAGCTTGACCAAAGGTTTGGAAAGTACATATATAGGTTGAAGTATAAGATGAACTCACCTACATGTTTGAAAAAATCAACATTTGTTTAGAGGTTCCAAAAGGAAATGGAATACAATAAGAACTATGAGTTAGAACAATAAAATTTGTAAGGGAACAACGCTCTAAGTTGAAAGGTATATCAAAAGAAGAGGCTTGTGAGTATGGATATTCCTCCACAAAAAAAAGGATATTGGAAAAAAATTGGATTAATAGAGTGCCTCTTAACTTCTAAAGTTTTTGATTATTCATTAGATCTCCTATTGGATGATCCAAAATGTTGAATCTATGAGATAGAAAACAATGATGAATCTAACTTTGGGAAAAGTATATTTAAAGTATACCATTGAGAAAAGAAAAGGCAATGGGAAGACAACAACAAGGAATCAAAAATACTTTCAAAGAAGCAAGTATTGCTAGGAGTTCAACTTTGAAGTAGATCAAAAGTTGTGGAAACACTAAGGGGGGAAGAAAGAGAGAGAATTGACTCAGATTAAGTACCCCCAACGAAAAAACATAGATATGTTTTCAATTTGGAAGAACTAATGACTTATTCACAAGTCATGATGTGAATTAAGTCATACATTTTACGACCACAAGGAAAAGGTATTGGGATTTTTGGAGAAAGATAAATGGAAAGGTCAAGGACTATGACCTATTATCATCCCATACCTTATAATTATCTGATTGGAAGATCAAATGATATTATTATCGATGCCTTTGAAAAGGATAGGTGGATAATTTGATAATGATAGGGAAGATCATTGCCTATGGGATTGGAAAGGGAAGATCTAAGATATTCATTATTAGAAGAAAGTTTCTCTACATTCCTGTATACCTTATATGGAGGAACTAGATAACAATGTTATTTCTATACATAAGTAGTAATACTACATATTAAGAAGTATATTCATGTCGTGAAGCAACTTGACACTGAAGCTTACTATGCTAAGAGACTTGGGGATGATAAGGTTTAACCAATAAGCCATAGAGATAGAGTGAAAGATAAGGTAGGATGTGATGTTATGTGAACCACATCAAAATCCTCTTTATGAGAATGATTATTTGATCATACTTTATACTTGAATGAAACCCTAGATTTAGAATAACGTAATTGGGACAAGAAGTTCATTCGAATAAGGAGAGAGACCTTAGGATAAGATTTAATCTATTGAGTTGGGTTATGTACTAGAATACTCATTAACACCTATAAGATGGGAATAACTTATTTGGTTGATTTGTACATTTGGTCTTGATTGGGACAAATAGGGATAGAGAAATATATAACATCAGACTAGTCAACAATTGAGAACTCTATCCTAAGAATTTGAAGGGAATATTGGGTATGAGATTCACCATGTGGATGTGAAAATCACTTGAGCTTATGAAATTCTATATGAATGGAAACATAGGTGGAATACCTAGTGAGTTAAAGAAGATACTTTACACTCTAGAAAGGAAGTCATAGTATTGACAAGAATTTGTTTTGAGTGGCTCTTATATTAAAAGGGAAGTACCTTTTTTCATGTCAAATCATAATAGAATTTTCACCTAGCGTGAAATATTGGAAATTTTTATTGGGAAGAACATCGGGGTTGTTACTCGAGCTCAAATAGGATATACCGAAGTTGAGAATCTCCTATATGATTAAGAGAATTCATTGAGCTAACAAGAAAAGTTCGTTCTTGGTAATTAGGTATGAAATTAAATTTGATATCTTCTATAAACCAACATGATTGAACACAGATTAATACTCGAAATTAGTACCAATTTTTATCAAGAAATTTGATCGAGTTAAAAGATGGATTACATCTTTGAAAATAAATCGAGGACAAAATAAATCCATGGCATGGATGTCCTAAGATAAATGGGATTTATCTTTGTAAAACTCCTAACAATTATTACTTGGAGACTAAAGGAGGCATGAGATCGTAAAATAGGTTTTCACTTAGTCAAGAAATAGACCATTGTTGGATATAAAAGAACCTATGTACCCAAAATTTTGGAAGACTCAGGAATGAAACAATGAAATTAATGTCAAAGTTAGGATATCAAAATGACAAAGGGAATTATCGGATGAGAAACCAATATAACCTGGGAAAAAAATAGAGTAAGAAGCCGCATGAAACATGGAAAGATAATGTCTAGTATGCCAGGAAATGAAGACCGGATGTCATCATCGATAGGACATGTATACTCTCTTAGAATCCAGAGGGAAAGTGGTAGAACACAAGAAAGATCAATCTTCCTATATCGGTAAAACTGACATAATGTTCTAGTGGAAAAACTCATCAAAGTAACCAGTGCTATTTAGAAACTTGATTTATAGGACTTCGATCCTAAATAATATATTGTGGGAAATAGTTGCCTAGTATTCCTGTAAAGATTATTTCAGTTTGAACAAGAAAATAATGATAGATTTGTGTAAACCATGATCATACTATGAAAAATTCAGTTGAGCGAATGTGCAATATATTATTATAGCCAAGTAGGAAAAAATGGTAAACCAAATCTTGAATGATTGGAAAACTTCTAACATTGAAGTTTAGACCATTATATGAAAAGGAAAGGTTGGAAAATCTATTAAGCTGAAATAGGCTTAGAAGTAGGGTAAACCATAGACTTGATAGAATGTCAAAAAAGAGTAATAGATCGAAGTGATCGATGAAACTTTGTCGATACAAATCTTAAGTATGAAGTAGTATTGGAATTTGACAGGTGTCCAAGAGAAATGTTATGCTCAAGAAGGATAAGTAATCAAGATAAAGTACTTTATGGTAAGGAAAATGGATGTAAGTGACAGACGAACTCGGTTTATGAGTTGTATAAAAGTGTAAATACCAAAGGGAAAGGATGGGACCCATAGTGTAGTGTACAATGCACCGACATTCCTTAACTATTTGGATTATACTAAGGATAAACTCATGGGCCAATGATTTTCGTTCACTATGTGTCATGTATAGTTACTATTGTATCTAGGATATGTATATATGATAGTGTAATAAAGCTCTTTGGAGAGTTAAGTATGTGTAATGCATACAAGATTTCCCTATGCGATAGTGAGGACACTCAAAGCAAGGTCTAGGAAGGACAAGGTTGGTACATAGGATGAATGTTTTATAAATCTTACGTATTTTGAGAATGGTAAGTAAAAATTTATTTAACTTTAATTGTATGTTAAAAGGCTATAGATCATCAAGGACGATGATTCACAAGGGGGGAGCATGTTACATCCCAATTGTGAAGTTACTATTTACTATTTTTTTTTTTTAATGCCAGAGGTATCCCCGCGACCTAGCCCAGCACCCACCTAGCCTTGCCTTGGTCTTACTTTTTGCCAAGTTGGGGCCAGAAGGGGCGAGCTGAGGCAAGACTAGTCCTCTGGGGATGCACGCAATCACCTGCAAACTACATGCATTAGGTGAGTCCGGGCCTCGGAGTCAAACCCGGAACCAATGGGGAGCAAACCCATGGCCCAAGCCAACTCCGCTACCCATATTTACTATTACTATGTAGGGTAAAATGTGAATTTTGGAGATGAATAGGTTATGCTTGTACCTTTTTATCAATATGTATGATATCTCTTTTGAATTTGTTTCATTTGATGCTATCTCAGTTGATGTTATCCATGGTGAAATGCTGCATATATGTGAATAGATGGTTATTGAGTTATTATTCTAACTTTGGAAATGTTTATGTATATTGCATATGTTGTGAACAATTGACTACTAAGTGCATGTGTTAGTGATTGTAGGTAAATGTTCACTTCTCCAGGGGGAGGGGAAGTATCACTCGGGAGAAGATCTTGGTCGGGTAACCGGTAAATGTAACTATATGAGCATAAACACACAACACATTATAATGATTGAGTTGGGTTAGTTTGTGGGTTATAGGTAAGTCATCCATAGCTTGTATGTTTGCATTAGGAGTCTTGTTTACTTCTGCATGCATTTGTGGGTGATGTTTATTTTTTTGAGATTTTGAGACCTTGTTTTACTGTGTTGATTATGCTTGGGTTGAGTCTTTTGGCATATGTATATACATATATGTGTGAATATAGTCACAAGGTCATAATCATTCGATATTGAATGGATTACTTGACTATCATATTACCATATAATGAATATGCTTGTATATATACACTTACAAGTGTTAATGCTTATCGAACAAGTGTACATATATAAGTATATGTGTATGAACATATACACATATCATTATTTGTGGAATATGATAATAAGAGCTATACATCTGATGAAATGAGTATATATTATGTGGATAAGTATATATATATATATATATATAGTACATAATGTATGGATACATGCAGGAGGATATAAGCATTTGAAGTATCAGAGATATTTATCCAAAGAGTTGAAATATAAATATATATATATAAGTGTATTGGATATACTATATGCATATAAATAAATAAATATACTATATATATAAATAAATAAATAAATAAATAAATAAATAAATAAATAAATATTATTGTAAGGAAAATAACACTATATATATTTATAAATATATGCTATGCATGTAGGTAAGGTGAAACATATTATGCTTGCCATCACATGAAATATAAAGGCTGAATGAAATCTTAAACATATATATCGCTGCCTATATAAGTCTTAGCACATAGTCAACCAAACTATGGAAACATTATAAATTGATTATAAAAGGATATAGAAGAAATTTTAGTGATTAGCTTATAAAGCCAACGCATTAAGTCTTGGTAGACTTAATCAATAATCGATGGAATACATAGTAAACTTGATTGGCACGTACGAGGATTCCATGTATTAAGTCACATAGACATAATGGTAGAGACCAACGTAGGATGAGATTAAGGATACCCGACGCATGGAAGATGGAAACTAATTCATTGAAGACTTCTTTTGACGTTATAAGTCTATGACTAATATATGTCGATACTTGACATTATTCTAGAGGTCGACTTTGAAACATACACGACACTCACCAACCAAGAATACACATGAGTAAGACATATCAATACGTCTTATATCTGCTAGCTTTGACTTGGTTGATATGAGAAATGAAGAAAACATGGACTAAGTCCAATACATTTATTTTCTTTAGTCGACTCAACCCATAAAATAGTCGATTTGGGTTATGTGTTGCTAAATTATCATTGAAATATTCTTCTCACTTGAGAATCACACCAACTTACTATTTTTAGCGCCACTTCTATTTTCACTTTCCTGTAGATGTCATTTTGGGAGAAATATATGAATTTTCCATGTGCAGGTTGAAATGGTCTTTTGAATGCTACCAATATGAAAGTCGATTTGTGAATGGTAAATGTTGAGTCTAGGCTTTATCTGTCGCTACCTTTATGCTGATTCACATTGCATGAAACTGGTATCATTCTTCATGCCTTAACTATAGGATTTCAAAATGCTGGCTGCTCTATAAATAGTTGCACCATTTCATTTGGAACGTATTCATTCTTGTGATTATTATTTGCACTCATTCATAATCATTCTCATTTTCATATTCTTGTGTGACCATTATTTCCATTCTCCCACTTCACTGGAAAGAGATGCACTTAACCAAAGGATTATATGTCACTTGCTATTTATCATATCTGAGTTATTACCAACCATTTTCATCTATTTTATGAGTGAGTAAGAGCGAGCTTTTGTGAGAAAGAGTTATCTTATTGTTTGAGAGAAGGGTGCTATCAACAAGAGAGAAAGAGGGAATTGTTTTGGGAAGTTGAATCAAGCTGAATTAGTATTGGAGAAGGCTGCATTGTCATCATTATTTGGGATAAACAATAATAGGCATGGGGAATTCTCCTTCTTATTATTTACTTGGATTTAATGTGCTTTCTATGTTTTCTAAAATGTCTTTTTTGTTTGTGCAATAGAAGTGCATATGACTGTCTTTGAAAAAAGGAATTGAAGCTTTTAGGCTATTTTTATAATGTGTTTTAAGTACTCCATGATAGGAGAGATTGCTTGACACAAATAGTTAATTATACTAGATATGTCGAAGAGATTACTTGACATAGGTATTTAATTATGTTACATGTGGTACAACATAGGTATTTAATTATACTAGATATGTTTGAGCATGGGATGCAATGTGTTTGTATTTACTCCATAGTAGGAGATGGGTGTTTATCATAAGTATTATATATACTAGGTATGATTGAACATGAAAAACACATATGGTACACTTAGCTAAGTTATTGATTTAACTAGGAAAGCTTGTGTTTTCTCCTAGGAGAGGTCATTCAGTACGGGAGAGGGTTTAATATACTTACATGTAAGTCAATTTATCCAAGTAAGTAGGTTATCTGGGATGATGGACTATCCATAGAAGGAATACCTAGCTTGTGTACTTACTAGTTGAGTAGCTAATTCCAAAGTAGATTAGTATGGTTGTAGGTTATCTGGGATGATGGACTATCCATTGAAGGAAATACCTATGCGTAGCTGAAGATAGCCTTAAGTCAAATTGACCTTGAGTAGTGTATGTGATAGATGACTCTCAGTCATTTACTGAATTAAAACTATTTGATCAAAGTAGTGTGAATGTCCGAGACTCCACTCTAGATTGTGTGACTCCACTCTAGGTTGTGTGACTACCGAGACTAATAGTGTTAGTTCACCGTGATCTAGTATTACATGCTAGTTTAGGATTACGTGATTGCAAGGTTGTAGTTATGTAGGACACAACACTATGCTTAGTTGGTTGTATTTAGCGGTTACTCTACCAATCTCTTCGTCGAAGGGAAGGGGCATCTATCAAATGATAGATGTGTGAGGGACTGCATTATGAGTCTGTGGTTGGTAGAAAAGCACTTGAGTGATGCTTCTCCTCCACAAGAGATGACAAAAGAACCAAGATTTAAAGGGAAGATCCTAGACCGTCTTTCAACTATTAGTTCTAAAGCTCATTGGAGCTATGCATGTAAATGTATGTATTCTTGTTACTTGTACTTGTGAAGTTATTGTAATGAAGTGCAATCTTTATTGTAATATGATATGGCATCTTGATCGTATATTCTCAATAAAAGAAAGAAAGAAATTATTGCAATAACTTGTTACTTATTTTATTTACTCGTTTGGTGTAAAATTTGAAATTTTTACTTTATCGAAGGGTTGACACGTTACAAATGTGATGAGAGGCCGCCAATTTATATATTTTCTAAGAGGGAAATCAAGGGCCAAGATGCATTGGTTAATGAAAAGTTGAGATTGATTGAGGATTAGGGTTTGTATTGAATTTGTAGTCATGTAACAAGTGTCCCATGAGGTGTAAGAGCTAGGTGTGAGGAATGGAGGGCTCATAATTGATGAGAGCTCCCAAGCAAGGGGGATTGGATAAATGTCAAAAGGGGATTAATTGGAAAGGTGGATAAGAGATAAATGATGGGGATTGGATAGATGAAATAGTGGATGGATAATATTTGGTGGGATATATGAAAAAGGTGTCTTGGGAGGAAAATTCAGTTTTGAAAAGGCAAGATTTGTCTTGTTGCACATTCCCAAGGAGGTTTGGGAATTTAAAATTAGGATTTACTGAAAAGGGGATCCTTATCACATGTGCTCATGATTAAAGGATAAATTAGTCTAAATAAATAAATAAATAATATATTAATTGGTTTAGTTAGATGGTTTGGGGGATAAGGCTAGACTTATTTAAATAAATATTTTAATTAATTAAGGTGGAGGATAAAGGTGAAGGGTTAATCTTAATTACATAAATGTAAATTTATTTAATTAAGGATGAAGGATAAGGTAAGGGATATATTAATTAATTAAATAAATAATAATTATTTATTTAATTGGCTAGGATAGGGCAAAGTTAGATGTAGCTTGTTATGAGAAAATTTAGGTGTCTGTAGAATCAATGCTCCCTCTATGGTGAAACTGCCAAATCGATTGCTAACTCAAAGAAAGAAATGGAGGGCATGGAAGAAAACACGAGCAACATGATAAGATTTATCACTATGGTTAAGAAAAAATTGACTGTCACCTTTTCTTTATTGTAGGACAAGAATTATAAGAAGCAAGGAACCTCCAATGACACCATGTAGAATGATTATTTCTGTAAGTTATTATCTGAGGGAGGGGGAAAGTCCTTTACTACCTAGTGTTTCTATGTTCTCTTCTATTTCTTTTTTTTCTATTATTTTTGGTTACTTGTTTAAGTGGTGTTATTTTTCTATTTTTGGCTAGTTTGAGCCTATTTTGACTTTCTCTATGGAAGTTTTTGTAAAATGTTAGGATCCTTGTTTTCCCATTTAACTAATAAAAAATAATAGTATATTTTGTGAGTATGTAATAGATTCCATGAAGACAATATAAGATTGAGTTTTCTATCTCGTGATTTTTTTATTATCACTATGTTGTGAGCATTACACATATTCTAATTTAGTCAATAGGTTATCTAAGGAAGTAAAAAAGAAGTAGTTTCTTAGGAAATGACTCACTTATAGTGGACTACAATTAAACCTCTATCATAATTAGCCTAGATTATTTTATTTCTAGTTTAATCATATTTTGTTATAGTAACTTAGTCATTTTTTTAACTTGTAGCATTTGTATCAACTTGTAGCATCTATTGTATAATTTCTAATTTTCTTTGAATAAGTTAAATAATGTATTTTATTTTCAAGTAGTAGTATTTATTTACTTATGTTGAAAGTTTGATTTCTTTCTATTGTACACAATTTTAGTACTTTAAACCCCTAGGAATCTATTTCCATACATACAATATTGACACCATGTCAAAAGATGCATTCTTGGGTTGACATGTAAAGGAAGTAGCAATATGACCCCAAAAGGCTCCTTGATTAGTGGATGAGTGTATCCATCAATTTGTGTGTGAGCCTTAGCTGTCATTTTTGTTGTTGTCAAGAATGTTGTCAAGATTTAGAATTCTTGGGTTTTGAATTAGATTTTACTAATTTCCTTAAAATAAATTTTTCTTAATGCAACTTAGGAATATTAACCATTTTTTATACCAAATATATCCACTAACATCATGTAGGAAATAAGAACCTTTAGCTTTGGTACATTGCATGCAATAGAGAAGAGACCCATTTGGAATATTTATTTGAAAATAAAATAATGGTTAAATGATAATTACTCAAGGATAAAATATACAAAAAAATATGTTGCAGGGAAAAAAATTATAGTTGAAGAAAGAGGGAGGGCAAGTGTACCTATCAAATTTGAGGAGCAACCCCCATTAGCCTCCTTAGAATTTTTATTAGTTAGGAGTCAACTTCACACCACCATAAGTTGTTTCTCAAAGTTCATAACCACACTACTCAATTCCTTGAAGAATAATTGGAGAAACTTCCATAAGGAAAGATCCAGGGGATATTTTAGTCTAGGCCAGAATGGATGAAGAAGCAACAAATAATCCTTTTGAACCCTCTTCTTTTGAGTTTTCCATTTTTGAATAGGTACAATATGTTTCCATAAAAAATATTGCACCATCTACCTTACCTGAATTTTATGGCCTCATTATAGAGGACATATACATGCTATGTTTTGAATTTGATGCCTTTAATAAATCTAGGACTATACTATTTATGCACATTGATTGAAGATTTTTCTAGCAACCCTTAAGGATGCAATCTTAAGGTATTTCATGGGATTAGGTAGACATGCAATAATAGATTGGATGAACATGAAAGAGAAGTTTATGATAAAATATCAATACTATTGTAGAAGTAGGTATATGAGGGGAGATGAAATATTTAGAATGTATTAGAAAGAGAACAAAAATTTAGAGGATTATATAGAAAGGTTTGTGTTCTATCTACAAAAGTCTCAATAGAACATGTTATTCCTTGACTCACTTAGAATTATATTCTTGAGAGGAGTTAATGAGGAATGTATGGATTCTTTAGACCTAATTGGTGGTGGACACATTTCTTAGGTGCCTTTAATGATATTTATAAAATTTGTAAAAATACTCACAATCCACTATGAAGAAAACCTTCAGCTGTAGATAATTGCTCTCCATAAAGACTATTATGGGAGTTTCTAGATAGATCTTAGCAACCTCTTTAAGGACATGAAGCAGGATATTATAAATCATATGGAAAATAAATGTGATACACTAAATTCAAGGAAGAAACAAGAAGTAGAGGTTATATTAGTTGAGTATTGGCCCCATTGTTAGTGAAAGAAAATTAATTCTAAATACAAATGGGTGGTTAGTATTGCAAAAGATAGGCATGACTAGTAGGACTTTAAGGTGGTAGAAGATGAAGATAGATTTTTTTCCATGTGGCTTAGCATAGGTGATGGCCACCACAATAAGGTATGCTTGAGGACCCCTTTTCTTACAATATTATATTTTCTAGTTCATTTTTAAATTATGGTAATTGGTACAATACACCATTAAACTATATGTCCCCTCAAGCTAGGAAAAACTCAATATCATTCAATTAGAGACCTTAAAAAGGAGGATAAAAATAATAGCTCTACCAATCACAAGTCCATAGTAAATAGTGGAAATAACCACATAATGCATGGCAACAAAACTAGAGGGGAAACTAATCATGGTCTAACCCAACTACTAGCTTCCAATAGTAGCCACAATCTCTACAACAACAACCAAATATTATGCCAAACATTACTACCCCTACACCACCCAGGGCTACAACATTACTTTCCCAACCTACACCTAAAACCAATAATAAGTTAAGTCAAATGACATACAATAATGAATTACTTCAATACCCAACCTAAATGGTTGAGGTGGGTGATGTACAACTTCACTCAAATGAGGTACTTTCCACTCCTACCACCCCAATAATTATGGAGCTTCAAGTGGGGGCTCCAACCATAGAAAGTAACCCAAAACCACTTAATAAGTCACTAAACCATAATATAGGCCCATAAAAGACTGGGATCATAATGTGTAACCCTTCATTTTTAGAGATATGGACTACACAAAATAATAATATGAAACTAAGCTTGATTTTTAGGACAATTGAAAAATGTGTAATTTTTTTCCTTTTCTAGGAAATTAAAGATGTACCCATCTACACTAAGTCTATCAAATAATCGTGTCTAGAGAAATTAGACCAAAAATTTAAAGATTACGAAACTTTCCAAGTCATCGAATAACTTGCAAAAATTATTCTTGGAAATATAATTATCCTTAAACATATAAACCTTGGAAGTTCAATTTTAGACATTCACATTAATGAAATTATCATACAAAATAATTTGGTTAACCTAGGTGCAACCATCAATATTATGACCAATGAAGCCATGTAATATTTATAACTTGTTAATATTTGTCTTACTCCCATAGTGCTATAATCAATAGATCACTTAACTATCAAAATAGAGGAAATCGTTGAAGACTTTGTCATTATGCTTGAATCTTGGGAACACCTAGTTGATTTTATGGTCTTGCAACCAAAGGAAAACCTAGGAGAGTACCCACTTACCTTGGGAAGACCATGGTTGGTAACACCTGATGCATTCATTGGTTGCAAATTAGGGAACATGATGATTTTCAATGGGAATGCAAATTAAACATTAGTTTTGTATCCAATATCAAAACCCTCTATAGATAAAGAACAACCTACATGGTTGAACCTTGAGGATAATGATTCATAATCAATTAAAAAATTAATGATTGTAAGAAGAAACCCTTTGATAGAAACTCAATATGAGGACACCATACTTTCAAATATTATGCAACATTTACAATATTGAACCACAAGTGGATAACCTACTAAGATGTGTCTTGTATAATTCATAATATTTTCTTATAGCAGAGGCTTCAAGATACATATAAATTTTTTTGCATTCCACTAGTTACTACCTCAAAGATGCATTCTTAATACATTACATACCAATATTTCCTCAATGAAAAAATGATCCAAGAAGGTTAATATATCTCTTAACAAGCTACTTAACATTAAAATTCAATTGAACTTGCAAAAATATAATACATTGATCACCATGATATACTACCATAAATAAAATATGCCTAGGATTATCAGGATACGAAAGGTCTCAACCAAACATCTGCACACATCATGTGTACATTAAATGTGATTGTAAGCTTGCAAGACAATCACAAAGGAGGATGAACCCTATAGTTTGAGATATTGTCAAAAATAAATTACAAAAATTATTAGATGTATGATTTATCTATCTCATATAAGATATTCAATAGGTCTCCCCTTTAGTGATAGTCTCTAAAAAGGAGGAAATTTGCATATTCATGTTGATTATAAATAACTTAATGCTACAATAGGGAAGGATCACTTCCCACTTCCCTTAATTGACCAGGTTTTGGATTTATTAGAAAGAAAAGTATACTTTTCCTTTATGAATGGTTTTAGTGGCTATAATTCGACTAGGATCACCCTTCAAGACCAAGATAAAACAACATTCACATGTAGTTGGGTTATAATTAGACTGTGTAATAATTTTTATATCTTGTAGAGGGTTATACTAGGAATCTTCTCCAATATCAACCATGACTATTTAGAAATGTACATGGATAAATTCACAACCTATGGGAATACCTATGATGAAGCCTTGTCCAATTTTGAAAAAATATTACAAAGATGGCAAGACCATAACTTGCCTCTAAAAAATTAAAAATGCTACATGGTGATGGAAGGAGGTATAGTTTTAGGACATTACATCTCTTAAGTAAGAATTCAAGTGGAGAGTTCCAAAATTGAAGTCATTTCCAGCTTGAAAAAATCCCAAAAATAAAAAGATGTTAGGAGCTTCCTTGGCCATGTAGGATATTATCATAGATATACTAAAGACTTTAGAAAAAAATCTCATTTATTTGTCTTAATTTCCAAGTATGATAACTTTGTTTGGATAGCTACATGCCACAAGGATTTTCAATCTCTCAAAGATTCATGGACCATAAATCCAATATTATGTAGACCAAACTAGACAAAATTCCCTCTTATTTTCATACTAATTCATCCGATTTAGCTATAAGAGCTATCCTTGGGAAAAATATGGCTCACTAGAATGCCATTTAATTTATTAGAAAAAATATACAAGTAGCTAAACTAAACTATGCTATAGATAAAAAATAACTCTTTGTAGCGGTTTATGCAATCAACAAATTTTGACACTATATCACTAGCTACTTTGTGTTTGTTTGTATTGATCATGTAATCATAAATAATTATTGAGAAAATATGTAGCTAGTAGTAGACTAGAATGATGGTTATTTTTACTATAAGAGTTTTCCATCACTATGGTAGAAAAACTTCGTAAATCCAATGCGGTGGGCATAATTTCTTTCTAGAATTACTCTTGATACATACAACCCTATTATTGATGACTCATTTCTCGATGAAAATTTGTTTTCTCTAATTGTGCAAATTTTATGGTATGTGGATATTTATAACTATTTGGTTAGATGTAGATCTCCTACACATTTTTCAATATCAAAAAAGTATAGTTTAGTGTAAAAGAGCCTTCGTTACTCATGGATATTTGGCTACCTCCTCTATATTGGTCTTGATGATGTCATGTGCTAGTGTATTTGGGAAGGTAAGGTCTTTGAAATTGTACTATCATAAAATTACACCTCGTGGATATTTCACATTTGTGCACTTGCCCCCCTCACATTTATGACAAGAACTTTATGAGTTTGAAGTTCATGATTTCAACTCCATAAGGACCAATGATGAAGCAAAAATAGTTCACCACCTCATTTCTCATAAAATTATGAGTTGGATGCTTGTGCATGTATGGACATCTTCATTGTATGCTAGCATCCTTGAGCTTTGTGAGTTCAAATAAGGAATCTCAAAATCTTGGTCTTTGACACGTGTTGTCGTGGAAAAATTCTGCGTAATGGCTCTTCCCAACCATGTAGCTTAACAAAACTCTCTTTTTCAATCTCATTTGCAAGAATTCTCACTCTCTCTCACTCTAACTTGTTTCTCTCTTCTAAATCATGTCTCCATGATGAATCTCTACCGGATTGAAGTGTCACCAACAACTAAATCTCTCTTGCAAGCGATCAACGCCATGTCTATCAAGCCAAGAGGGAGCCACAAATTGTTGGTACTACTCTCTTCCTCTCTTATCTATTTTCTAGCATATTTATTGTGTCCTTATTTAATCATACAGGTTCTCCTCCGTAGCAGGGTTTTCTTTTATCACTCTTTTGTCTATTTCATGATATGGGTTCTCCTCCACTACAGGGTTTTCTTTTATCACTCTTGAGTCTACTTTACTTTGTGTCTTTTATTCTATCTATCTATCTGGTTATTCATGTAGGTGGGAACACCAAATTGGGGGTTTGATTGAGGAAAGTATCAAAACAACTCCAACACTTTTCCTCATTCATCTTGTGTGCAGGTTTCTCGTGTGAAGATTTTGTGGGAGGCTTCGAAGCACAAGACCCCTTGTAACTTAATACATTTCCATCCTTGTAATTTATTCACATTCTTGTTCTCTATCAAGTTATTAGATTAAATAAACCTCATATTCTGAACAGTTAGTAGATTCCTTGAGTTTTGTGCAAAAGGTTTAGTTCTCTATCATATGAGATGCCAACAATCCCTAAGACGATAGTGTGTTGCACTGTCATCCCACTCCCACACAAACATCCTTTGGTCGAGAGCTTGTCCTCTTGTACCAAAAATCTTTGTAATCTTCTCTTTTGATCCTCAAGGTGCTTTATTTGTGATCATTTTGAGAACTCTATTTTAAGCGTTTTTTGGTAATCTCTTCCATCTTGATCATTTCAATTAGCCTTGAGGTATTATTGAGGTGACCGAGGGAAACTCGCTCCCTTTAGACCTTATTTGTCTTGGGACATGGGAGTAGCAAATCCCCTCTTTTACATTTTGGTGAACCTGACATGAATTATGTTGGATCTTTTTCTAAAATGTTTCAATGTTTATGATAATATTTCGGTAAGGAGGATTTAGATATGATAGATGATGCCTTGGATGATTTCCTAGAGGCATCTTCTCTTATTTGTAGATCTCTCGAGCAAAATTTTTCATCACAACCGTCTACTTCCTCTTTTCAAGTCAAGGAGTCCATGAATGTAGTGACTATCTCTGTGGCCCCTCAAAGGCCTAAGAGACTTGTCATTTACTTGAATCTAACTAGTCCTTATCCTAAGAGGATTCATTCTATTCATTGGGTTCTAGTCTCTAAGGACTTGTCAGACCTTTACACGAGATTTTCAAAAGCTAAAGATTCTTATAATGCCATAGGACATACATATAATACTAGAAGAAATAAATAGAATATGAATAAACCATCTTCTATTCCTACTTCTTTACCACCTTCTCAACCAAGTCCTTCAACATGTAAACCTACAGCTAAAGAACATGGTGATTATGATCTTGTCGAGCAACTTCATGTTACTCTAACCAAGATCTCACTGTGGGACTTTCTTCAGTCTACTTCAGTCTATCAAGGTATGCTTCAAGAAGCCTTGCAGAATATCCTCTTGCCTTCTTCTTCTAGGCCAATGGATGTTAATATTTTGATAGCTCATATTCATGCGGATTCACTGAATATCACATTCTATCTACAAGAACTCCCATCCCCGAAAGTACAAAAGCAAGCAGATCCATTGATGATTATAGTTAACATTAATAAAATTGGTATTAGGTGTGCTCTCATTCACACCGATTCAACTCTCAACATATGAAACATAGATTTATTACCTAAGATTAAAATTGATTCTTCTTTTGTAGCTTCTTCTTCTCTATATATTCATGGATTCAAAAATGCTAGTTGTAAAGCCCTAGGCACGATAATCTTGCCTCTGAGGTTGGGACTCATTACCATATCCACCTTGGTTTATGTGATGTTTGGTCCTTTACCTTACAATATTCTCTTGGGAAGACCTTGGATTCATGCTTTGGGAGCTGTGACTTCCACCTTGCATCGTTGTATAAGGTTTATTGCTAATAATGAAGTAATTACAATTAAGGCTAACCCTGATGCTATTCATGTTTATGAGATGACAACTGTTGGTCGGGCCTTAGTTGTTTCTACTCTTAAAAAATGTATTATGCCATTATATTCTAATGCATTGAAATGCTCTTCGATAGTGTTTGTTTCAAAGGTTGCCCCAGAGATGAATGTCCCCAAATAAGATCGTGCTGAAGTGAAGAATCCTAATTCTTCCCCTTCTTTTGAATCAAATGCATGTCTTGGTGATGATTGGGGGTGCTTGGATTTCTTCGTATTCTTCATCAGAGAATACAAAGTTGATCCTATCCATCTTGATCTTCCAATAGTTTCATACACCTCTATTAGGGAGAATGATTTTACCTTTGCTAAGATAATCGTGCTTCTGATAAGGAGGCTAATGTTTGTATTCTTGTCAAGAAGGATGACTATGATCTTATAGATGTGTATGATACTCATTGGTGGAGTGATTCCATCTATGTAGATCCACCCCCTTCTCAGGATTTGTAAACATGTTACGGCCTTGGATACAAACTACTTTCTAAATATGGTTATGGATGTAAAGGTTGTGGGTGTAATGAACAAGGGATCCAAGTACCCATACAATGTGTATCTCATAAGTGTAACTTAGGGCTTGGTTGTTCCCTTGAATAGTTTAGGTGAAAACCATGGTGGAGTGTCAACATGATTTCCACTGAACCTCTTAATCTAGTTCATCCTGAACTAATTGAGAGTAAAGTAGAATCTAACGATGTTCCTCTAGATGTTTTCTCTTTGGAGGTGTATGGCATGAATTTTCACGCCTCACAAATTCCCCATTTACACATCTCTTACCTTACAAAACGTGACCCCGATGATGTATTTTCCACATCCACTTCCATTTTCCCTCCACTTGGTAGCTCATTTATGTGTCGATGGGGGAATTTCGATTGGGGATGATAGCATGATGCACGACACCATTTCATCCTAACATGATTCTTACCTCTGGAATCCATAGAGGTGTTACACTCCTCCTTTAGATGTGAAGTGTAACATTTTCTGCTCAATTGATCGAATTCAAATGGGATTTTTGCCTCCTCCTTCCATTGAAATTTCCTATTCTTCCATTCAATCCATCTTCTTCAATATTCTACATACTTGGTGATAACTTCTTCATCAAACACACTGACTTTCAACTCCATGCTTCACCACCTCCATTGTAGCTGCAAGTTGCTTCTTTTTTGGTTCCTCCTCTTCATTGTTGTGGTAATGTTGGATTTGGATAGCTTGCAAGCTCACATCTTCCTCCATTTTCCTTGAGAGCACATGGTTGAGAAGGTGATATCCATCCATTTCCATTTACTTTTGCATCATATACATGTGTAGTAGCATATTGTTGTTCGTGTATTGTTTGGTATTTCCATTTTTATACTTTCTTTATCATCTTTCTATAATTGTTGCTATCTGGCTGTTCATGGAGGTGGAAACACCAAAGTGGGGGACTAACTAAAAACACAACCCCAAAATTTTCTCGTTCTTGTATGTGTAGGTTTTTTGTCAAGTGAAGCTATTGAAGGCCTCAACCTGCGGGTTTGGAGGTTCGTTTCTACCACCTTTCTCTCATCAAATTCTAGCTTAGTGTTGTTAAAGTATTCTTCTTGTTATTTCTACATTTTCTATCTCTGTTCTAGCATAAAACTTTGTTAATAAGGTAGTTAGTAGGTTTTTTTGGTGTTTTGTATTATACTTTACACTCTCTATCTGTATGGATGCCACCACGTCCCTAAGACCCCAACCCACCACACTGGAGTTTGTGATCTGCATTATAGTCTGTTGGTAGTGGGTTGTTTGAGTTATAGTCCAAACCTTGAAAATGAACTCTTCCGAATCCCTTGAAAAATTCGGGTTAGCAGAAGGATAGCAGTGACCTGGTCGCTCTTTCTTTTCAACCCTTGAACCTTAAACCTTTCCAATTCATTCATCTAGCTTGAGGTAGCTTAGAGAAACCTATAGTTCTAGACTCTCCTCTGACCTGGAGTCCTTGAGAAGCCGGTCCCCCTCCTCTACATTTTGGTGAACCTAACATGATATTTTAGTTCTGTTTCATTGTGTTGAAGGAATGTTCTCTCGTGTTCTAGGTGTTTTGTAGGTGTGTGTGTTGTGGGGCGCATAGCCTTGCAACCCAACCTAAAACCCGTAGTAGGCATAGTCAAAAGGATCCTTGGACATTGTGAAGAAAAATTTAGATAGGTCACTGCCTAATTATTGAATCTAGATGGGTATCCTAAGGAAGTCATTTTGGAGTACGTAAACATGGCCTCTTTTTTGCATCTCCCCATCCCTTCTGTGCAGCCTGTGAATGTATCACCTACTATAACCTTTACATCACATGTTTTGCCTATGAACACAAATAGAGAGCCTTCTCCTTTGTACATTCTCACCCACATCAACGAGAACATTGTGACTGATGTTTTGGTTGATCCTACATAATGTGTGAATTTTATAACAAATGATATCCTACTGATAAATTTATTACATAAGGATGGTTATGATGAATCAAAGAGCACAATACGTATGTACACAAGACTCTTGGTCCCTCCTATTGGTTCCATCACTCTCTCAGTCTTGGTAGGACCCAAGACTATAATGCTCCTTTCAATATCATCCCATAGTCAAACTTGTTCAGAGTGAAACTAGGAATCCCATGACTAGTTTTCATGAACAAAGTCACTTCGGTAATCCATAAGTGTTTGAATTTTTCTCATGATGGCTCTATGCACGTTGTGCATGACATTGGATATAAACCTTTGGTGTCACATGGGGGCTAATAGTTATATTAATTTTGGCTTACCCCTATTGGTCTGCTTCCTCCAAGGATGGACCTGTTGTATCATACCTACATTAAATACAAGAATGGGGGAATATAACTAAAGGTGACCTACCCTGTCTCCCCTAACACCATTTCAGTTAAGGAATCTATGAGCATGTAGAAGTAGGATACCTCCTCCACCTCTTATAAGGGGAAGGGGAAGACTACTCGTGCCCAAGAGCCTTCCTCTTCTTCTATTATATCATCCAATTCTGCCTCCCTCCTTGTTGTGGTGCCTTCGACCTCTACTCTTATGCTTGACCCAGGGAGTTCGATGGTGCACACTGGGTGGAAGGCCAAGTGTCAACTATTCGAGCTTCCCATCTTACCCATAATGTTTAGGCCTATTATTTATGGTAAGGGTAAGGGTCCTCATGGAGTCACCTCTGCATCTCAGCCTTCGTGACCTCCTACTACTCCTACTCCTTAGGCGGTGAATGGGAAGAGGCCTATTTTCGAGGTGCTTGATTCTACTTCTTCGCCTAGTTTAGTCTCCGCTCATGTGATTCCTACTCTTGTTGCCATCTAGGAGGCTACCTTTCTACCAAAAATGGTTTTGGACATGCTTATGGCAGAATAGGAGCCTCTTGTTCCTTCTCAAGCGATGAGTTCTAGTTCCTGGAGTTGAAAAAATTGGCTTGCACGAGAGCGTAAGTGCTGGAGGAAGGCTCCAGCTGTTGAGAAAGCTACCTCACCGAGACAAAAGAGGGGATTGTAGCTCATGTTTTGACATCTCCTATTGTGCCTCCCTCTTTTGTTCCTTCTGCTTTGGTTCCCATCACCTCGATCTTACTTTCGGATCCCCTCACGAATGCTGATGACCCTCACCCTAAAAGGGTGCAGGTGTTCATCAAAACCTTGGAAAAGCCTCCTCTATTGATGTCCCCTTTGGATATCCCTTCATTTTCTGGGCCGTGGACATGTCGAACACCATAGTGGTGTCTGCTATGGCCTTGTCCTCTTCCTCCTCGCCTTCCACTTCATTTGTGGGGATTTCGCATCCTTTGATGAAGCAAAAGTTGGAGGATGACCTCACTTCCAATGGGGGTTGAAAGAAGGGATCACCTTCTTCAGGAGAGGTTTCTGCTTTGGCTTGTGCCATCATAGTGATAGAGGTAGCCTCAACATCTTGTAAGTTTTTCACCATCTCTTTTGATGAGATTGATGGTGGATCTTGAGCACCTTCCTCATCTCCCACTCAGTTAACACACAAAACTCTTGTTAAGTACATTTTTAACTCAGTTGATGATGTGCTGGCTTTGTTAGGGATCTTTGTAAGATCGATGATGTTTACCTCATAGGAGTTGAGTGAAGAAGACCTTGAGGGGCCCTTTTCCTTAGCTCTTGTCATAGGAGAGTTAGAGGGTGTTCCCCTTGCTATCCCACCTCCACAAGCTCATCCACCCTCTCCTTATAATGATCTAGATTGGGAGAACGATGACCTCCTGTTTGATGAGGACTAGGAGAGTGATGGAGCTTCAAATTTTGTTCTTTGAGTTTCATTATTATCTTGCCTCTATATTGGTCTGTCATACTATTCAGAAGAAACCTATGGTTGGGGGGGGGGGTTTATTTTTTCCTTCATAAAGTCCTAATGTTCTATCTAATACCTTGGGTCGGATCTATTCCACCGTTACCTTTTGAAGGTACTTTTGAAATGATTTATGTCCCATGGACTCGTGGAGGTCAGGCCCCTTTTAATAAATAGTGTTAAATATTTTGCCTAAACTTTATTATTTCCTAAGTCTAGGTTGGCCCGTGCCCCGTTTTAAGAACAACATTGAGCCATTGTTTGTCGTTGGCCTAGGCGATGTCCCTTGTCCCTTTAATAATGGTTTTATATTTTGCAGGGAACATTTTTTAGTAACCATTGATCATCCAACAATTGATCCTGACCGTTCCCCACAATCTCATGATGGCTTCACTGCTAGGTTTCAACTGATTGCAAAATCACGGGCGGGTGCCACGTGTCTCAGCTGTCGACGCCAAAAAGGATTTATATAGTGCTTTAATTTTGTGTTGGGTTTTAATACATTAAATAGTGGGTTACTAAAACAATTGCGAGATGCACGTGCTAAAGATTGATGGTGGTGTTATAATCTTGATGAAAAGTTGCTCGATGGTTATGTTCAGTGCTGGTGACTACTATGAATGAATATGATTTCCGATGGTGGGAATCAACGGTTGCCTGCCATCGCATGATCCAAAGATGCAAGATGTTTAGTGATTGCGATATCACGGGTAGGCACCACATGTACTCCTTTGGCGTTGTATATTTTGGTGGTTCCTCGATGCTGAGATGGAGATTACATCAACCTTTTTGAAGGTGTCCATTCGATGATTTGATGAAGATAAATGATCGACAATTAGAATTTAAATTCGCATCAAATGTGATTGGAGCTGTTGGCGCGACATGCAAGTGTGATTTAATGGTGGATGAGATGTTTACTAGCTCAATTCGATTGACATAAAGTATCTTCCTTCATTATATTTTACTACAAAGCATTCAAGCACCTTGGTGAAGTAGTTTCAGAGCTAGAGACAAATTTTTCGAGCAATCACAACAGGAGTTTGGTTTTCTACAAGGCACAAAATTTTGTGAGTTGTTTTTCGTACTACTTGGTTAATTTGACTGTGATTTTGTAAAGGATTGTAGTGTGCTTGTTAGAGGGGTTTGTGATTATTATCGTAGGCTTACTAGTTTTTTTAAATTGAGGGAAATAGCAAGGTCTTGCTGTATTTCATTTTTTGGGTAACCCTAGTTTGTTCAAGGATTTGAATTATTTAAAGAAGCCCTAGTTCATTTGAGATGACACCACCAAAGTATCATTCCAACCATATTGATTATTTGTAGAGGAATTTATATGACGATTTTCTGGATCAACTCCAGTTATCAACAAATGACAGGAAGAGGGGTTTAGTTTTGATGAGTGGAAGAACCCTGGGCGAAGGACTAGTGTGCAAGAGTTATAATATTGCAAATGCTAGGGTTCCTATGACTAGTTTGGAAATTTTTAGGCTGTGGTATGGACACCCCTTTTCTAATGGCTGGAGATATGAAATGGGGAAGCTACTAGTGCCAAATGTGTTCCTAGATGTGGACCTACTCAGAGCAGTGGCAACACGATATGACCCTGTTACAAGAGTAATAAGGGATAATGATGGTGAGATTCTACTGAGTATAAGTGCGGGTGAGATTCAACAAGTGTTTGATTTGAGCGAGTCTAGCTCATTTTTGGTTCCAATTGATCTTGAGGAGATGAATCAGGAGTATGCAAGATCGAAGCCTCTTTTCAGATTGAATTTGCTTCCTCCTCATCTGGCTAGGGCAGGCAGTTCAATGATTCATATCAGACCAAGTGACCACGAGCCTTTCAGGCTAAATTGCTTTGCCAATCAATTTTTGGCTACATTTTATTCACTATTCCAAATTTTGGGATTCAACCCTAATACCGTAATGCTAATTGCATACATGTTCATGGGGGCCCAAATTCTGCATCCCAATTTCTTTGTGGTGTATGAATTTGCATCTTTTCTGGCAGAAAAGATACATGAGGGGTTTTTGAAGTTGCAGGTGGGTGATACTGGCACACCTTTCTTTTGGTATTTCCTGTTAATGCACATGTTCCTGTATAAGAATGCCGAATTCTTCTTAGAGAAGATGGAGTTGAGGTGAGATGTGAATGGAGAAGGATTACCAGTATAGGTTTGGAGTTTTGACTTATATTACAATAGGGGAGGTGCCAGTTTTGTGCAATTTGACAATTGCTTTGCCTCCAGACTCAAGGCTCAGTTGGTAGTAAATGTGCCTAGATTCCTTGAAGACCTACATGACTTCCTCAGACCAAAGGTGAGGAAGCCTAACTTGAAAATCTGCCAGAATTGAAGTGAAATCATCTTGTACCCTGTAAGTACTGTTCTAAGAGTGTATGGTTTCCAGGGAGCCCCACATATTCTCCCATTTAATGTACCATCAAGAATGGGGTTTGTCGAGGTCATGTGGCAAATAGGTTGTATTCACGAGGACAACCTGACTGGGAGGGGAAAAGGGACTTTGTTCCCTGACTACACTGTTGTTTCTGATTTTGTTTGTTCCAAGGGAGGATGGGTCCACTTTGGAAGATTATTTGATGAATTTAATTTGAGGAGTGGTCCTAGGAGGCAACATGACCCTGAGGGTTTCTTTGCCTTGTTTAGGCAACAAATTAAAGGTGGCAGGTTTGTACATGAATTCAATTTTCCTGAAGACCTAACCAGAAATGAATTTGATCTGAATAGGTAGGAATTGAATAAGGAAAAGTGGATTGCATATGGGAAGTTGTTGGCCATGGTACATAAAATGGATCCAAAGTATGATCCATTAATGGATTTCACTCCATTCCACAAGAGAATTGACTTCTTGATGGATAATTTCAAGGAGATCATGGGCACCTTGATGACCAAGAGGGTCAATTTGGAATTAGATTTTGGTATACAAAGACCAGAGGTGAGGCCTGAAGAAACAAGGCCAACTTATCAGCCCTCAGTGAATTGGCCTCTATATAAGAGAAAGAGGAATGACAATAGTGACGAGGAGGAGGGGGATAAGGAAGGAAAACAGATAATGAAGACATCATCACAACCAGGTCCAAAGATTAGAGCACCTGGAGGGATAAAAATTATTAATTTGGATTCACCACCGAGGAGTGATCCTGCATTACTACCATCAGAGCCAAGCCTGAAGAGGCAGAGAGTAGAGGAAGCACAAGAGACTCTGATGGATGAGATAATTGTTATAGATCAAGACATGTAGGCTGGTATTCCTTCCCCTCCTAGATCAACATAGTTTGTGTTATCTGATATGGATGTAAAAGGAAAATGTGTACAAGATGCCAGAATGAAGGCTTGCAAGGAATTCTTGGATGATGATGCATTTTTGAAGACTCCTATATTCTTGCAAATGGTGTGGAGGATGAAGCTAGAAGAATACCAAGAAAAATTCAAGAGGAGGAGAGAATCAAGGCCTGATATGTCTGAGCAGGAGAATGATGATGAGGTGAAGGCCGAATTGATGGAAGAGTTCAAAAGCATCACTCTTGACGAGGGAAGGAAATTAGTGACTCAGGCTGGTGTCCTAATTTTTCCTGAGTGGGACATAGCTGATGCAGTGGAATTTAATGCCATTCTGAAGTCCAAGCATCCCATACAAAATAGTGAGGAAGAGGTTAAGGCAGCCCTGCAGGACTCTACCTTTAGTGAAGAATATGGAACTTTGGAAATTTGGGTGCCAAGGGTAGAAAGCCAAATGTGACTAATATTAGCCCAAACCTATGGGAAGGGTTAATCATCAAGAGAGCTTCTGAAACTTCAACTAAAAAAGCTACAAGCCTGACTGTAAATGTGGCCAAATTGTCCTAGAAGGCAACTGAAAGAGAAGAGGCTAAAAAGAAGATTTTGATGGAGAAATACATCATAATTGGAGAATATAGTAGGATGCATCAAAGGAATGTTGGGCTGAAATCTGAGGTAGATAGGTTGAAATATAGGTAGCTGGGAGAATCCTCCAGTGCTCCTGGTATCATGGCATTACCTTCTACATCATGATCAATACCCCTTACTTCTCCAATTATTTCTACTTCAAGATCCCCCATCCAGACACCTGCTCTCAGTCCTACATTAGGGCCAGTTGAGGAAGAGGTTGAATACTTTGTGGATCCCACTAAGAAGAAGATGTTAAATAAGATTGTAGAGTTACAGGCTGCTTTAAAAGTAAGTGAGGATGGAGGACTTTCTAGACAGAATGAGGTTGTTGATACAGTTTTGAGGCACCTGAATGAGAAGGTTGATGGTAGATTACCATCAGTACATTCTTTATATTCTTTATTCTTGGATGAAATAAGAAATATTAATAGGGATGGAGAAATAGTTTTGCCTTTGGATGAGAAGTGGATCCCTAGGTCCAATGATCTGGATATTATGTATAAGGCCTCTAGATTTGATGCATATAACAGGCCCCAATCGTTGAGGCCACTCAAAGTTTTGTGAAATCACTGAAGGGTTTCCAGGCCCTACCTGATGATTTGAGTAGGAGAATTAGGGAACAGGTAAAGAGCTTTGATGATTGGAGTGATACATTTTTTCTAGATATAATTGATGCACAAGGAAATATTAAATCACTACAACACTGGCAGGATAGAGCGGATGAAGTCATCAATGCACAAATCAAATTTATTTGTGAGGATTCAGACTATGATTTTTTGGCGAGTAGCATGGATAAGATAATTAACACCAACACATTTTTAGAGTATTTTGAAAGAGAGGCCAATCAGGTAGCAGTGAAATACACACCTTACAATACTAAGGTGAATGAGGTGGTGAATTTTGATTGGCCAATGGATGAAGAGTATCAGAGGTGGGTGGACAAGTATTTAACTAAAGAGGAGTAAGAAAATACTTGCTATCGACAGTTAACAGCTCACCGATTATGGTTATAACAGATTATATTTTTGTCTCCATGACGGTTTTTGGCGTAGGTTTTGAGGTTTGGCCAATGTAGCGGATATTCTCTAATGAGTGGAATTAACAAGAAGATGCTTCAGGGGCTCGGTGGTTGTAATCATTTTTTGTGAAGTGTCTTAGGGCGGTCCAATTGACCAGTGACATGTGTATTTTTTGGCCTGATGATTGTTTGCTCCTTCATTCTCTATAAGAAGGATTTCAAGGCCAAAAATATGAGTTAGCAAGTTAGATATTTTTGAGGTCGAGTCTAAGCATAGTTGCAGAGCAAGTTGTAAATCCTGTTGATTCAATGTAAAATGCAATTTAGGTTTTTTGTGTCATTCTATAGGGTTTTGAATTTATGAAGGTTTGATGTTTGATGACAGTACTAGCATTTGAGTTAGAATGATTCATTCCGAGCTCATGTCTCTCCTTTGTATAAGCATATCATAATATTGAATAATATAATCAAGGGTTATTGCATTCATCTCACTGTTGTGGTGTGTATGATTCTCATTTTGGCTTTAATTCAAAGAATTAATTAAAATACTTGAATGGAGTTATAGGTGGATGTATTTATAAAGGGATTTGGTAAGAAGTATTGGGTTAGGATATAAATTGATGGAATTGTAAGGAAATATTATCAGAGAGCTTATATGCTATGTATTTGAATATGTCACAGATTTTTAGATCTTTGTGAGTTCGACTCCCCAATGGTATATGGAATTGGTCTAAATCCTATTTGTTTGTAAGGTTCTGTGTCTATTTGTCTTTGCTTAGAGCTTGCTACAAATTGCAAATCAAATGACTATCTTAAGTTGTGAAGTATTGTTGTAATCATCTCATGCTCCAAGTAGTTAATACTATTGATGAAAAGCAAATTCAATTCAATATTATCCTATTCTGTTGAGCTATTAAATGAGATTATCTGCTATTGTTAATGATTTTTTATAAGTTCGATGTAAAGATTATAAACACATTAAGGGGACCACCCTCCCGGGTCTTGCAGAGCCCAAAGTGTAGGAGGTTTGTTTGTTAAAATCCTTGTCAGTTGGTCTAGGTCCTTCGAGTTTCCCTTGATTAGAATTGGCAATTCTATAGGTAGAATAGAAGATCAACCTGGTTACAGTAAAAACAACCAACAAAGAGTACCTCTTATTTATCTATAGATTAGATTTGTGTGTGTGTGTTGTGTTTCCCTCGCGCTTGTTTTTGTGTGTTCTTAGAGGACCCTTTTCACCCTCGTAGGTGCTTGAATACATGAATGAAATTGTGTCATAAACTTCCTCTATGTGTTGCATCATTCTTCTATATGTTGTATCTTAATTTTTGATAATTGGAGACGATGCAAAGCGTTGTGGCCATTTAGGCTTCCCTTCCATGTTGACCTAATTTTTTTTCTTTATTTTTATTTTGTCTTCATGTGCTATTCTTCAGATCTTGGAATTTATGGGATTGATGATAATTTTCTCCTATACTACATGTTACCTATTTTGATGGGTGGATTTGACCTTGGATTCCTAGATCCCCCAGTCTCTTGATTTCTTTGTCTCTTCTTTGCTTTCTTCTTGATGTTGTGGTGCCTATGTGTTATCCCTCATGTATGCAATAATATTTCCACATCTACATCTCATCATGTATTGTGGGCCACGACATCTCTACATGTTCTTCCTTTCCTTAGGATGCCACGTGATCCTTTAGTTTTCACACACCATCCTAAAGGGGGCTTCTACTTCTTTGATTTTCAATAAGCTGTATTCGGTGGCCAATGTATCCCTTGCTGGAAATCTTTGCATTTTTCAAAAAGTGCATCTTCACTGAGGACGACCTTAGCAAGATTTTCTTTTGAAATCAAATTCATAAAAAAAATAATTTATATTTCACCTTTAAGGAGGCCATTCTTCTTTGTTTTGGATTCCTTGAAAAAATAATCTTTCAAAAGGATTCCTTGCAAAAATATCATCGCTTTTCAAACAAGTGTCGCTTGAGTGGACCCCTCTTTCTTTTAAAGGGTACTCGAGGGACCCCTTTGAAAGATTCTCCTTCAATTGCTTGTTCTGGGATATGATTGTTGGTCTGTCTATGTGACTTATTAGCCCAACATGTTTTATTTGTAGATTAACATGTTGCTTTGTAGGACCGAGCACTTGTGAAGCTACTTTTTCAATCAAGCTTAGAGGGTTGAGAACCTTGTCAAGATTTCCTTGCAAGACCGAGCACCTATATAGGTCAGTTAGACTCTACAGAGCCTTTCACATCTGGCCTCCCCTAGGAGTGAGCACTCGTGGTGCCTCCTTTGCAGGATCGAGCACTTGTGAAGCATTTTCATTCTACATGACTAAGCACCTATAGAACCCTTTGTTCATCTTCTGTGGAACCGAGCACTCATGGAACCAATTCTATAGGATTGAGCACTTGTAGAGCCTTTTTTCACCTTCTACAAGCACCTATGATGCTTTTGTTCAAATCTCCATTGGATCGAGCACCTATGGAGCCATCTCTCTCTCTCTCTCTCTTGTGCCTGACTTTTCTAGATTGCAGTATGCTTCCTCGATGGTTCAGGTATATTCTCTTCAACTTATTATACTCTACTTTACCTTGCATTCGATGACACTTATGCTTGCTAAAGTGGAGGAAAAATGTAATGGCATGAATTTTCACCCCTCATAAATTCCCCATTTACAGACCCCTTACCTTAGAAGACACAATCTTGATGATGTATTTTCCACATCCACTTTCATTTTCCATCCACTTGGCAACTCATTTGTGTGTCGGTGGGGGAATTTCTATCAGAGATATCTGTACGATGCACAAACGTCCTGATAGGATTCCTACCTATGGAATCCACATAGGCGTTACACTCCTCCATTGGAAACAAAGTCTAACATTTTCTACTCTATTGACCGACTTCAAATAAGTTTTTTGCCTCCTTTCATTGAAAATTCTTATTCTTCCATTCACTCCATATTCTTCAATATTCTACACACTTGGTGATAGATTCTTGATCAAACACACTCAACTTTAGCTCCTTCATGCTTCACCACCTCCATTGTAGCTGCAAGTTTTTGCTTTTCTAGCTCCTCCTCTTTTTTGTTGTGACAATGTTGTCTTTGGAGAGATTGCAAGCTCACATCTTCCTCCATTTTCCTTGAGAGCACGTGGTTGAGAAGGTGATATCCATCCATTTCCATTTACTTTTGCATCATGTACTTGCGTAGTAGCATATTGTTGTTTGTGTATTGTTTGGTATTTCTATTTCTAGACTTTCTTTATCATCTTTCTACAATCATTGCTATTTGGCTGTTTGTGGAGGTGGAAACAACAAAGTGGGGGATTGACTGAGGTAGTCCTGTAAACCCAACCCCAAAATTTTCTCATTCTTGTGTGTGCAGGTCATTCATCAAGTGAAGCTCTTGAAGGCCTTAACCCATGAATTTTGGAGGTTCGTTTCTACCACCTTTCTCTCGTCAAATTCTAGCTTAGTATTGTTAAAGTATTCTTCTTGTTATTTATATTATTTATGCGTTTTCTATCTTTGTTGTAGCATAAAACTCTGTTAGTTAGTAGGTTTTTTTGGTGTTCTGTACTATACTTTACACTCTCTTTCTGTACAGACACTAGCGCATCCCTGAGACCCTAATGTGCTATGTTGGAGTCTGTGATCCGTGTTATAGTCCTATGGTAGTGGGCTGTTTGAGTTACAGTTCAAACCTTGAAAAACAACTTTCTTGATCCCTTGAAATGTTTAGGTTAGTAGAAGGATAGAAACAACCTGATTACTCTTCCTTTTCAACCCTTGAACCTTAAACCTTTCTAATTCATTCATCTAGCTTGAGGTAGATTAGGGCAGCCTATTGTTCTAGACTCTCCCATGACTTGGAGTCCCTGAGAAACTAGTCCCCCTCCTCTACAGGAGGAAGTGCTGGAAAAGTTCTTAGGTTTCTACTCTCATATGCCTTCTTATCACCATAAATAAAGATTCTTGTACTGCTTGTATAAGCAAGTGTACTTTGGAGAATCTATTTTGAGTATGGATGAGGAGGATCCTTTATCTAATGTGGATTATGATGTTCTTATTTCCCATCATGAAGACCATAGTTCTCTCCTTAAAGGGGATACTACTGATGTTTGCATGGATCCTAAATCTTCTGAATAGGTGATTAAGATTGGAAAGTGCCTTTCTTCAGAAGAATCTAAGCAACATTCTAACTTGGTACATTCTCATCCTAACATCTTTGCTTGGTCATATGAGGACATGACCAATATTGATGAGTTAGTAGTGGTCCATAATATTGTTCTATGTCCTGATGTTAAGCCTATTAAGAAAAATATCCGGAAGATGAATTCCAAGGTTGCATTGTTAGTTAAGACTGAGATAGAGAAGCTCTTAAAAGAAGGATTTATCCATCGTATTGAGTTTTCACCTTGGATATCAAATATGTCATTTTTATCAAGACTGATGACCATATTCACATTTTTATTGAATTTTGTGATCTCAATTAAGCTTGTCTTAAGGATGATTTTTTGTTGCCTAATATAGATATGATTGTAGCCTTGACTACATGCCATGCATTGTTGTCCTTCATGGATGGCTTCTAAGGCTATAATGAGATTCATATTAACCCAGAGGATTAGTATAGGAAAAATTTCACTACCCCTTGGGGTACTTTCTATTATGTGGTCATGTTGTTTGGCTTCAAGAATGCAGGAGAAACTTACCAATGGGTGATGATCCTAATATTCCATGATTTTATTCAATTTGTTTTAGAAGATTATGTTTATGATATCTTGGCTAAGTCTATAACTCATCAAGATCATGCGGGAAATATTCATCTTATTTTTGAAAGGTTTCGGCTCTATAAGGTGAGACTAAATCCTCTCAAGTGTGTCTTTAGTGTTGACACAGGAAATTTTTTAGGATTTATTGTTTCTCACTGTGGAATCGAAGTCGATACAAATAATATTGATGCAATTGTTAACATGCCTCCACCTAAAAATATCTCGCAATTATGTAGTTTGCAAGGGAAGATTCAAGCAATTCGTAGATTCATGTCTTAGTTGGCTGATCGTACCTGTTGTGCCTATAACACACACGCCCCATTAGGAACGCAAACCCTTTATCTATTACCTTGTTGGGTCATTTTATGGCCGCCTCATTTTGCATGCCCCCATTTTGATGTTCGTGATGGTCAACGGGTTTTTCAAGTCTCATCTTAGGTTGACCATGAAGTGCCTCTCAAAATTTGCTGAAGTCCTGAGGCTTCCTTAACAAAACCTTTCGCTGGCGTCCGTGGGGCCCCTCGGGCCCGGACCATCGGGATTCCCCTCTCGGGTTTCCTTGTTTGAATTTCCTTTTCAGACGGCTTTTGGTCTGCGCCTCCTTGACTCTCAGACCTTGACTTTGGGACTTATGTCTGGTAACTTGTGTGAAAAATGGAATTCCGCCAGGCCTCTCGGGCTGGACCCTTCGGGTTTCCTTGCCCGAGTTTCCTTCTGGCCTTTGTCATTTCAGACGATTGTATCACACCGTCTTTCCACCCTCCGGACCTCGGTTCTTTCTTGGCCATCAGATTCCTACTCACAAGTTTTTTGAATGACATTTCCCTCATGTCACTCCAGACCTCGGGCTCCATACTTCTCATTGCCGTCCTTAATTTGAATCCACCAACCTCACCGTCCGTCGTACCTACATTTATTAGAGGTATTAATTGTGATTAGGGGTATAAGTATTGGGTCCGAAATTTTATTTTCACATGTCAAAAATTCTAGAGAAGAGAAGTACCATCACCCCTTTCGCGCCTGAGCCATCCCTTCGCCATTCTTTGAGGATCCAACAACGTTGTTCTTTGGGTCTGCGAGGTATGTTTTCCAACCGACAACCTGCTGCATCTTTTTGTGATTTGATGTTTACATGATAGACAAGAAGGAAGAAACTTGTGTGAATCTGATCCGGGGAACACATTGCCACAAAACTCACATGCTACATTTCCAGGACATCCCTCCCATGCTTAGAAAATCCAAGTCAGAGCCTAGTCTTCCCGTCGCTATTTTTTGAACTGAGCGACTGTGCCCTTCGGGCCTAAGACCTTCGACTGCCGTTACCACATGCTAAAATGAGATCACCTTCCCCATGGACCCTTCATTATCCAAATCCAAGGTTGGGGGAGGTCATTTGGGTCTTCCCGCTCTATTCGCCCTGCAGAACAACATTATGACATGGGAAGTTCGACTTCTAGGCCCCATGTCATTCGTTTTCCTTATGAAAACCTTCAGTAAAAAAATTCCTTTAGGTGATAAGGCATTTGAGTGATATATTATTCGATCTAATCTTATTTTGCAGGGATTTGGCTAACTGTTTATATCGTCATACTAAGATTGTACCTAACTTCGGCCTCTGTGTGCAGGATATATGGAATAAGGTGCAGAAACTTCGGGAGCAACCAAGGACAAAGGAAAAAGAACTGCCAACGCTCCTCGAGGCAAGGGGGATAAGGACCAGATGAAGTACCGATTCCAGGGAGTGTCATTGCACTCCAAGGTCACAACGAAATGGAAGGACATCACTGACACAAATATTGGGCATGTCGATATTGATGAGTTCATATAAAGGGTTAAAATAAGCCCCAAAAGAGATAATGCAAGACTCATCAAGAGCAGTGGAATAGCCAAGGCTGTGGGTTTCACTCCCGCCTTGATTGCCCCTGAGCTAGTAATGGCCTGCAGAGAGGCATATTAGCCAGAAATAAGGACTATTATTGACATGGATGGAAACATCTTGGCTGATATGTCACCACCAGGGATAACAAAAACCTTCCACATTCCTGTCTTCAGAAAGATGGAATTGCCTACCATTTAGGATGTAAGGAAATGTGGGATGAGGACCCCATAAGATGTCATTAGCTTATAAACCAGTATTGGCTGAAGGACAGGTGGGGTAGCGTTGCAAAGGTTCCCCAGGAAATCTTTCGTAGCGAATTTTTTGAGGACTACCATGATTTAATCACCATGTTCAATAGAGTAATGGGCCTCCCTTATGCAACATATTTTAAAGAATGGATGGTTTATTACATCGAGCACATTCTCCGTGGGAAGGCCACAACGTTCTACTGGGGAAGAATAATCAGTGACCGCTTTCATGATCAATTCATGAGCATCAAGAAGACATCCAAGTTCTACATGACCTCTTACCTGGTATACTCATTGGCCGATAAGAGAAATTATAACAGGTTATTCAGAGTTCCAAATGAAGCACCTGGTACAAAAATCTAGGCTTTTGATAGGTACCCTCAGCTACAATTTAGAAATTTCAAAAAGGATTATTGCAGAGTAAATGATGCATTCATAGCTTACATCATTAGGTTGCTTGGGGGAGATTTTGAGCGAAGGATCTCCCACAGTGCTCGAGCATTTCTAAAGAATTATTCCTTCTTATTTATCGAGTACTCCAAGTTCACATACATCCACACCCAGGGCTTCTCAGGAAGGCCAAACAAACTGCCCCGGTACCCTAATGACCAGATTATATTGTTGGAACTCTCTTGGCAGTCGCACAAAATTCACATCATTCTGAGTAATAAGAATCTAACAGGGATCCCTTATCTCCTTACACTTAGCTAGGGGATGTATGAATTTTATACTTCCCAATGCACCTACAATTCAGAGAAGAAACTGGCGGAATATCACTTTAAATCTCACACCGCCAGACCACTAATAGACCCATATGGTCATGTAAGAAAGGCGATTGGAAAGGAGTATGCCCACCTCCACAATGTTGAGGATTTCTAGGTAGATTGTAAGGATAACCTTGAAGTACGACAAAGGAACTATATGTGGATGACCGCATACTTTGTAAAAAGGTGAATTTGTTTCCGGTGCCCGATCAACTTGAGGAAGATGAAAGCACCATGATCGACCCCAGGTACAACACCATCGCCAACTTACCATTGCCAATGATTGATTGGGATGAGCCAAAGGTTGATGACCTTGAAATACTTACTAGGCCCATTGAGGATCGAATGAAGGCATGGATAGATGAGCAGGTTGCTCAATTAAAGCAATGAGCGGTTGTCTTGACATTCAAGCGGCTCGAGAGTGACCCAAGTGGTTCAGGAAGTAGGGTAACTACTACATATTTGAGAGAAACATCTAGGTCTCCTCCATGAGTTCATTCGAAGAAGAGAAAGGAGATTGAAGAGCAACAGTCCGACCTGAAGGTGTATGCTAGGAAGGCCTCAGAGGGTGAACCTCCCAAGAAACATAAGCGAACTGGCAGCGTCACCGAAATGTTGGTAATCCAGGAAGACCCACTCCATGAGGGAGAGGAGATGGAGACTATTTTTCCAAAGTCTCCACTTATTTCATCTGTTGCCACCACCACTGTTG
Source organism: Sequoiadendron giganteum (assembly GCA_007115665.2). Lineage (NCBI taxonomy): Eukaryota > Viridiplantae > Streptophyta > Pinopsida > Cupressales > Cupressaceae > Sequoiadendron > Sequoiadendron giganteum. The sequence continues at coordinate 375,860,535 of CM021110.1, forward strand.
TTACCATCACTCCTATCCAACATGTGGTAGTTGCATCCTCTCCACCTGTAGTGGACATTTCTGTCCATCTTGCTTCTACTTCTCCCATCTTTTAGGTAGTATCGGTTGATTCATCCTCCACGACTACCTTGCCCATTTCTTCATCTTCCATGTCTTCCTCATTTTCTCTTTCGACTACCACTACTATGACCATAATGCTTGCCCTCACCCTTCCGGAGTCCTTCATGAAATACATGAAAAATGTGCCCTTTGAGCTCTCAAGAAAGCTTGCAAATCCGGTAGTACAAGCTATGATGGCTTAGGAAATAATTAGCACTCTAGTTCCTCCTCCTCCTACTAAGCTTCCAACAATGGAAGCCACCATGCAAATTTGTGAGGAGTTGGATCGCTGATAGCAAGTAGAATCAACTAAGAGATTGGAGGAGGAGGCATTTGATGGAGTATGCAGCTTTGAAGAAGCAGGAGGACAACCCTGTTATGGATGAAGAATTTCTAAAGGAATAGCTGTAGCAAAGAGCAATCAACAAAAGGACAAAAATGCTACAGTGCTGCCACTAGAAGACAAAATAGGGATATGGAAAAAATGTATTTTTAAAAATGTGATATATTGGGGGGTAGGTAGAACCCTAGTTTATAGTGAATTGTGGCCACACAAATGTAAATCAATCTTGGCCACATGTTCTACTTTTTGGACACTATAAATATGGGGTCTCCTCTCATTTTCAAGGAGAGTTGAGTTGTTGTAAAGGCATGTTGCAGAAATTGCAATAGAAATACATTGATTTTGGTGCATTTTTGGATTTCTTCTCATGTTTCATGATTCTTCTCTCATAGTTGGATGATTTAGTTGAATTTTATTTGCTGTTATAGTTTCCTTTTAGTTAGCTTTGGTAAATTTAACAATGATATTTCCTGGTTATGAAGATTTCTACTGTGTAGATGCCCTCCTTGTCCATACTTTTGGCTATTTGCTACTGGTAGATGGCTGTGTAAAGTTAGTCTGGACCTTGATTTGAAGTTGATTTTAAATCTTTACTTTTTTTCATGCATATGTATGGTGAATGAATGGTAAAATATCTCCAGTCCTTAGAAGATAGCACAAATTTCATGAGACAGTGAGATTTTTGGTTAAGTGGAATTTTTATCTAAGGAAGCTGTCCACAGTAGAGACCTCCATGTTCACTGTTCATTAGTAGTTGTAGGTCCAAGAACCCTTTCTCTTCCTTGCCATTTTTTCCTTTTTTCTAGAAGTGACCTATGCTAAGGTTCATTGCACATTGTAAAGCCAAATCTCAAGTCATAATAGAGTTTGAAATTTCTGTTTGAACCTGTAGCAAATGTATGGTAACTTACCCACATCAAAAAATCCATTTGCAGATATGATTCCCCTTCGAGCGTAACTCATGTAAGTCTACCCTAGGATTTTCAACAAAATCACAACAAACATCAATTGAGGTATCCTATGCAAGTCATGACCTGACACCCGAGAGACCTTGGGGTTATTTTCAGCAACTTGCTGGATATTTCATTTCAAGAGAGGTGATGCACCTATGCATTACCTATGTTGAGAAGGTGTGCAAAAACACCCATCAACAAAAATGGCGCTAGAAGGAGGGCCTTGTTGAGGGCTAAGATGGTTTGAATTGGGTCTTTCTCTCTTGAGAGATTTTACAGAATACTAAGGTTTATGCTAAATAAAGTGGATTTCCAAGACCTACCACCCCCTACCCGAGCTAAGAGAGCTAAGAAAGGGGAAACATCCATCTCCAACTCAGCCGACCAACCCATTTCTCTTTCACCATCATCCTCCTCTTGTATCCATTCACCACCGTCTTCTCCTTCATTCTTGGCAGAATTTTCTCCTACTTACCCACTCCAAACAACCTTCCAGGTTGCCACTTCTCAAGGGCTAGATACTGCCTTCCAACCCAACACAGTCCCATTCCCGAAAGTTGTCCCATCAATAGAACTGGTGGTAGAAGGAGGGCCTTGTTGAGGGCTAAGCTGGATTGAATCGAGTCTTTCTCCCCTGAGAGATTTTATAGAATACTAAGGTCTACACCAAACAAAGGGGAGTTCCAAGAGCTACCACCACCTACACGAGCTAAGAGAGCTAAGAAAGGGGAAACCTCCATCTCCAACTTATTTAACCAACCCATTTCTCTTTCACCATCATCCTCCTCTTCTATCCATTCACCACTATCTTCTCCTTCATTCTTGGCATAATTTTCTCCTACTCACCCACTCCAAACAACCTTCTAGGCTGGCGCTTCCCGAGGGCTAGACGCTGCCTTCCAGCGCAACGCAGTCCCATTCCCAAAATTTGTGCCATCAATCACTGCTGCCCCTTTGTAGTCACAAGCCAATCTTGCACAACCACCTCCACTGCCCCCTCCGATGACATGGTTGGGAAACAATCCTTCTCCTTTGGCCTTCAACCTCTATCATGACATGCCAAAGAATCCTCATATTTTTTGCACAAAGTTCAATCCTCGGGACCCGCAGAGGACAGTTGAGGAGCATGTCAAGATTTTTGAGATCATTTTGAAGACTATGCAGATCATATATGAGGATGTGGCTTGCCGGCTCTTTCCCTACTCCCTAGGGGAGGAGGCCTTCTATTGGTATGTCAACTTACCGGCAAGAAGTATCAACACATGGGACCTTTTGAAGAATGCTTTCCTATAGAAGTTCAAAAATCCAATCAATCCTGTAGAGTCATATCAACATTTTATGTCAGATCAAAGGGAGGTTAATGAACTGATCAAATCCTTTAATGATCGATTCCATAGAGAATATACTCAACTATAGGAACCGTAAGTATTCAATGATGCTACTATTTTACATGTCCATTATGTAGCATTGGACAATCTTATTGCAACAATAGTGAAGAGGATACAACCACCACCCTCCAAATTGGTAGATGCATACTCGAAGGCCGTCATTGCTAGCACAGACTTTGGACAAAACATTTCTGGCCCACTGCCCTCTTTGGGGTAGGTCACTCATCCTTCACAGATTCATGGGCTTACTCAAGCTTTGCAGCATCACACACCCCTCATGAACCTGGTACCGTAGCTGCCCATAGTGCCACACCCTAGACAACCAATGGATCAAGTGCCCCTGGTTCATCACTATTTTCTACCCCAGCAGTAGCAAGTCCATTCTCAGTCGCCCCAAGTATCGACATATCTCCAAGCGTCTGAATTTTTGCCCACTTACCAAAATCAGCTAGTGGCTCAGCCGACGTTCCTCCAAAATACCACTCCGCAACCAAACAACATAGAAAAGGATCAGATCGATGAACTCACATAAATGATTAAGAAAATGTCTACGAAGATGACGCATTTGAGAAACCAAAACAATCAATTGTAGGCTTCGTAGAAGAGTATCCAAGCTAACCTCAACCATGATAGCCGCGACAACCACGAGAACCAGGATAACCATGATTCCAACACTTTTTCTGGGCAGAATTATGATAGGAATAAAAATTCGGGACAAAACTTTCATAGAAGGCCTTTCCTGAGGTAGAACCAGACATGGAACATGAGGCTCAATAATGGTTGTGTTCCCACTCCCCTCGATCAGCCCAATAGCAATGAAAAGACTACGAGTGGAGTTTACTTGGCCGAGGCTACTTTATCCAACTAGTGCCGTATACAGAAAATAAGCTGACATTCTGAATTGGATTGTCCGGAATTCTAGACAGCTACTGAAATTTTTCTAATTGAAGTCCAAAATGCTGTGGAAAACTTGAGATGTAGAGACATCGTTCCCTTCAAACCATACGATTCCTTTGTGCTAGTGGTCAACCAGGCTCCTTTCGTGAAGGCTGAGTGCAACATTGCAGAGCAGGAAGGCACCGACATGAGCAACAATGATAAAGAAGAAGAGGTAAGTTCCAAAATCCCTTTGGCTCAACTTTTTGCTTCAATAGACAATGGTCCTAAGGATGAGGAAGAGCCTAGGGAAGATCAAGTCCAAATGTTTCACCAACGGACTACCGCTTACAACCTCAAGAATAGACAAGCTGGTGGTTCTTTCACGACCTCCACTCTGCCTAATAATTTTAGTACCCCTCCTGACCCAAATGCTAGCAACAATCCGGGATACCATCAGGTTCCCGCCCGATACTTTAACAAAGGTAGACAACATAACCAAAACCAAAATCAGCCCATTAGCTCCTCCCCGAATACCACTAGCTCCTCCTGAAGTATTGCTTATGCTGAAGAAGTCAAACAAATGGGAGAGTATATTGCAGAGGAATTTAAGAAGGTTAAGCTAAGTGTGTTCACCTTTGAGCTACTCAAGGTTCCATCCATAAGAAATGCCTTCTTTAGAATGATAAATGGGACTCCATCAAATGGGTTGACTCAAGAAGTTCCTTCAAAGAAGGTTTCCTTTGACGATAAGCAAAATGAACTAGTTATGCGACACATTTTCAATAAATGGGCTGATCCACCTGCAAATCAGCAGCCCAATAGGCTATCCAACAAAGAAACTGATAAGATACTAACCCAAAACAAGAGTAATGAGAAGGATAAGGGCCAAGCTTCCCAAGTGGATGTTTCTGAAGGATTGTTTCAAGGGAAATTCGAAACTCCTCCCTTTCTGACCACCATCCGTGTGTTTGGGAAGAACCTCCATAACTGCCTGCTAGACTCAGGAGATTCTGCTAACGTCATGCCCCTAAGCATGTGCAAAGATTTTGGAATAATACCAATTCCCTCCCGACGTAAAGTAACACAACTTGATAAGACGAAGATCAACATAGTTGGAGAAATCAACAAAATACCCATGCAGATTGCTGCTGATCCCAAAATTCAGCAAACCATTGACATCCAAGTTGTTGATATCCCAGAAACTTATGGCATAATTTTAGGAAAGGATTTCACAAAGGCATTAAATGGATATGCCGCAACCAACTACTCTCATTTATGGTTTCCATGGAAAGGGATTCCAAATCAGATTTGAATTGATCAGGAGCCACGCATGAGGTTCATGATTATAGAATACAATAACACCAATGAGGTGTTGTTTGCTGAAACAAAATTGGGGAATTATTCTCAAGTGTTGTATTCCATAGAACAAGAATTCTTGGGAGAAGAGGAAATGGGGGAGGTCCTTCTTGTGTTGTGTAGTCCACCCACCAACCGAGCTTGTACCCCTCATAGCACAGAAATGGTGATATAATCAGATGACAAGGAGTCATGCGAGGATGGTAATATTGGATTGCTGGATGGTTTCCAAGATTTCATGGAAAAATGTGCACAAGACCAGCTCAATTTGGGAGCCAAAATGAATTTTCAAGAACTCTTGCTGCCTAGTTGGTGTAGGGTACATTATGCCACCCATTCAGAGTTTGAATGTTGTTTATGTTAGACAATAATTGAGCATATTAAAAGACAGATCACTCTAGAGGAGAGAGCTCTTCCAATACCACCGAAATAGACACATTGAAAATCTACACCTCCTCGGAAGGTTGCTGAAATGAAGCCGCCATTAAAGTCAGAAATTAGGTCTGCCGATTCTAGGGTTGGGGACTCTCCTGGGTTCTAGACATTGCGCTTTAACGGGTCCAAATCTAAGCATGGGGCCAGAGCTAGCTTTGTACTAATCATTCCTAGGGGTAATTCATATTTCGTCGCTCATAGGATTCAATTTTATTGCACTAATAATGTAGCGAAATACGAGACTTTGGTCTTGGGGCTCCTTATGGCATTAAGAAAGGGTGTTAAAATGTTGCAAGTCTTTAGGGATTTAGAATTGGTCATAAAATAGGTAAGAAAGATCTATTCTTTCTATGATCGAAGACTCACTAATTATAGGCATAGGGTATGGGATCTGATAGAAGGGTTAGATGCTTGTAATATCCAGTTGATCCCACGCTCTCAAAATCACACTGCCAATGCCCTAGCCCAGGCGGCTAGTACCTTACAACCATTGTCATTGTCTGGCCTTAAAAAGTTTACAGTTGAGCTCACCTCCATTCCATCTGTACCAGACAATGTAGCCAATTTTCAGGTGTTTAATGATGATAAACACATCTTGGACTTCATTACCAGTTCTGACGTGTTTGTTGCCCAAATAATTGATGAGGCTGAGTCTGAGGAGGAAAAACTTGATATAGAAGGGGTCATCAATCTCAAGACCAACACTATCCCGAGAGGGATAGTCCAACTCAAACGCATATTTGATCTGGATCAAATCAGAGATCAAGATCAACAGGCCAAGAAAGACATCATCAGTGGCCAGTGTGACACCTACAACCTTAGAATGACTAGGAATGCAAAGAATGTATTTATTGACAAGGTGTGCACACCTGAGGAAAGAAAGGGTATAGTTGATGCTTTGCGGAAGTACCATGATGTCATTGCTTGGAGCTACGAGGATCTCAAAATGTATGATACATCAACTATCACCCATACCATCCCTCTCAAGCTAGATGAGAGGCCATTTTGACAGTGACAACGCCATGTCAATGCTTTATTAGAACCAATTATATACAAGGAAGTACATAAATTATTGTCCGCTTAGATTATCTTCCTGGTTCAACACTCCACCTGGATTGCCATTTTGGTCCCAGTAAGGAAAAATAATGGGGAGATTAGATTGCGCATTGACTTTCACAATCTGAATAGAGCTTCAGAAAAGGACAACTATCCAGTGTCGTCATTGGATGAGGTACTGCAGATAGTAAATGGTTCTCAGATGATGTCATTTTTGGATGGCTATTCAAGGTACAATCAAGTCATGGTGCAATATGAGGGCTGACACAAAACAACGTTCACCACCAAGTGGGGCACATTTTCTCATAGACGGATGCCCTTCGGGCTCATCAATACCAACGCCACCTTTCAACGCGTGATGGATATTACATTCAAGGACCTGATTGGAAAGTGCATAATCATCTACATGGATGATTTAACAGTGTTCTCAAAATAGCGAGATGATCATGTTGCTGATTTATGCAAGGTTTTTCGAAGGTGCAGTAAATTTTGGGTTTCTCTCAATCCAAAGAAATGCATCTTCGGGGTAATTGAGGGAAAGCTACTGGGGCATGTATTATCAGAAAAAGGGATTTGCATTGATCCTAAATGAATTCAAGGCATGATAAGGATTGAAATTCCAAGCAACAAGAAGGAGTTAAAATATTTCTTCGGAAAGATCAACTTTCTCTGTAAGTTTACAACAAGCTTTGCTGATATCATCAAACCGCTCAATGCTATGTTAAAGCAAGATGCCAAGATTGAGTGGATCCCTGAGGAAAAGCAAGTCTTTGGAGAAATTAAACAAAAAATTTCTGGGGCACCAGTGCTAGTCAGTCCAAACTATCTGAAGCCTTTCTACATATATTCATTCACTTCAGACCATTCGTGTGCCAACATCCTGACGCAAAAGAATGATGAGGGGAACGAGAATCCAGTCACCTTCATGAGTACCCCTTTGAAAGACATCGAGCTGCGCTACAACAACATAGAAAAGAAAACCTATACCCTTGTTAGAGGAGTAAAGAAGTTAAGATATTATATCTTGCACAACAAAGTGTTAACAATAGTTCATGACCCAACAGTAAAGACATTGCTCATGCAGAATGAGCTGGGAGAACGAAGGGAAAAATGGATCGCATTGCTGCAAGAGTATGATATGGAAATCTAGCCGATGAGATTGGTGAGAGAGCAAAAAATTACCAAAATGATGGCAGAAGCAATTATTGAGGCTGGGCCTAAACTCACAGTGCAACAATACCAGTTGAAGGATGTCTCTCCAGGAGAATGGTATGATGACAGTGTATTATCTGTTGAATCATAAATGTCCGCCTCGCTTACAGGGATTCCAAAAGAACACACTTAGGCTGAAAAGTAGTAGCTACATGTTGCAAGGGGCCATATTGTACAAAAGGAATCATGAAGGTATATACCTGAGATGCCTTGGTAAGGAAGAAGCAGATCGTGTCTTGAAGGAGTTTCATGACAAATTCGGTGTAGGCCATGGTTCTAGTTTGTCTACGACACATCAAATATTGAGGCAGGGTATTATTGGCCTACCATCTTTAACAATGCCCACAACCATGCCTGCGCTTGCCATGTATGCTAGACCATGACGACAAGAGAAAGGAATGCTGCTGTCTCGTTGCAACTAGTCATGGAGGTAAGGCCATTCGCACAAAGGGGTCTCAACTTCATTGGTCCGGTAGGCCCTCCATCATTTGCAAGACACAGGTACATTCTAACCACTTCTGACTATTGCACTAGATAGACAAAATCCATTGCATGTAGGCAGTGCACAACAAAAGTAGTAACTAATTTTTTGGAAAGTTTTATTTTGAACCGTTTTAGTTATCCTTATGCATTAGTATGTGATAATGGTCCCGCATTTGCATCATTGAAATTAGCTGGTTGGGCCTTTGACTATGGCATTGCACTCAAATTATCCTCCAACTATTATCCCCAAGGTAATGGCCTTGCCAAATCCAGCAACAAGAATCTGATCACCGTAATAAAAAAAATTTCTTGATAGGAATCCCACAGACTGGCATACCTAGATCTATTTCGCCCTTTGGGTGGATCATACCTACCATAAGGCTGCCCTTAGAGATTCCCCTTACCACCTCATTTATGGATTAGAACCTATTTTCCCGATACACTTGAAAATCCCTACCCTCCAGTTCATCCATGATTTTTTATGAAGGAGGGGATCGCAGAGAAGCTCGTATGGTTGAGCTGTTACATTTAGAAGAGGTATGAGACCATGAAATAGAAAACTTTGCCAAATATCAGGGCGTAGTCAAAAGATGGTTCGATTGCCGAGCCAAAATCAAGGCCTTCTAAATCTTTGATCTAGTCCTATATTGGGACAAGGTCCATGAAAAGAAGGGGGACACAAAAAATTTGATAAACTTTGGCTTGGCCCCTTTCAGGTTGCCGAAATTCTTAGAGATAATGCTTTTCATTTAAAGACCTTAACTGGTGAGGACGTCCTATTGCCCGTCAAGGAGAAACATTTTAAGCATTACTTCCAAGCCTGAGCTCTCCCAGAGCTGATTGTGTAAATACTTGTATATAGGTTAGGATAGGTTTCCTTGCTTTTCTTTCCTGCTTTGTTTTGTTTTGCTCATTTTTTGGCAGTTTGTTTTGACATTGAAGAGAGTCTCCTTGTTCCGGTGCGATGGCTATGCTTGGTTTGATGAATGGTTCGATCTGTGGCCTGCTCTTGTTTTGGTTCTCTAGATAAACCTTCATTCCCCACTTCTAATCCCTAGAAGGTCCTAAGCATTGGTTTCCTCTTTTGAACTTTGGAGTAATCCAGGATTGTACCCTTGTTTGAATCTCTTGCGTTTGTCATGGATCATACACAAAAATAACTTTAAAGGTTTTCGAAGAATTTTGTGGCAATCGCTAGGAGGGCTGGACAAGTGAAAAATCTAAAGTCTGCTCTAGTGACCACTGTGATTCCCAAACCCACTGTAGGCTTCGGTGCTTGCACAAATGAGAAAAAGAAAAGATCTGCAAAACAATATTGAAAAGGAAAAGAAAATACAAAATAATGCAACCGTATGGGCGTATGAATATCTCTACCAGGGCTATGGATGCTTGGCTAGTAGTAGAGCTATGCTCATGGGGTCACAACGAAAACTCCATCGGGGATATGGATGCCTGACTAGCAATGGAGGAATGTCCAGGTTACTTTTTGGGTTAGATGAATTACGTAGCTTGTCCCTCCCGATTAGTTGTTGTTCGCATGATTTATGAGGAAAGGAAATGAACTCACCATGCACACACATCCACGACGACGCCGTGGTGTGATTTAACTTCGGCTCGTCTCCTTAACTTGTTCTTAGTTCAACCTTGGAAACTAGCTTCTGGTATGCAAAACTAGAGATTCTAGGTTCAAAATGAATGTTTATCTTCAGAACGCCAGGATCGTTCTACAGTAGAGTCACCATTTGTTGTGCCTATAGCACACATGCCCTGTTAGGAATGGGGACCCTCTATCTTTTGCCTTGCTGGGTCATTTTGTGGCTGCCTCATTTTGCATGCCCCCATTTTGATGTCCGTGATGGTCAACGGGTTTTTCAAGTCTCATCTTAGGTTGACCATGAAGTGCCCCTCTAAATTTGCTGAAGTCCTGAGGCTTCCTTGATAAAATCTTTCACTGGCGTCTGTGGGCCCCTCGGGCCCGGACCATCGAGATTCCCCTCTCGGGTTTCCTTGTTTGAATTTCCTTTTCAAACGGCTTTCAGTCTGTGCCTCCCTGACTCTCAAACCCCAGCTTTGGGATTTTTGTCTGGTAACTTGTGTGAAAACTGGCATTCCACCGGGCCTCTCGGGCCCGACCCTTCAGGTTTCCTTCTGGTCTTTGCCATTTCGGACAACCGTCTCACACCGTCTTTCTGCCCTATGGATCCCAGTTCTTGCTTGGCCGTCAGATTCCTACTCACAATTTTTTTTGATGGCATTTCCCTCACATCACTCAGGATCTTAGGCTTCGGACTTCCCACCGTCGTCCTTAATTTGAATCCACCAACCTCACTAGCCGCCGTACCTGCATTTATTAGAGGTATTAATTGTGATTAGGGTTATAAGTATTGGGTCCAACATGTCATTTTCACATGTCAAGAATTCTAGAGAAGAGCCATGCCATCACCCCTTTCGTGCCCGAGTCATCCCTTCGTTGTTCTTCGAGGATCCAACAATGCCGTTCTTTGGGTCTACGAGGTATGTTTTCCATTCGACAGCCTGTTCCGTCTTTTCATGATTTGATGTTTACATGATAAACAAGAAGGAAGAAACTTGTGTGAATATGATCCGGGGAACACATTGCCACAAAAACCACATGCTAAATTTCCAAGACATCCATCCCATGCTTAGAAAATCCAAGTTAGAGCTTGGTCTTCCGTCGCTATTTTTTGAATTGAGCGATTGTGCCCTCTGGGCCCAGGACCTTCGACTGCCATTACCTCTTTAGACAACAAACTTATCTCAAATGACGAAGTGTCCCATGGGTTCTGCCATCCGGGACTCCACCTTTGGATTGTTGCTTCACCTTTGCTATTTCGAACAACATTCTCACCTCCCCCATCTGGGTCTCAGACCCTGACTCATCATTTGACATGAGAATTTCTATGAAGCCTCCACTTCCAAGTAGCCCTCGGGCCTTGGTCTGTAGACTTCAGTCTATGGGCCACCATTGCCATTCTTCCAGTTCATTTTGCTCGTCGAGTGACCGCCTTCTGACTCCTGGGTCCCGAACCCTTCCTCGCCAAATTGTTTAAAACAAAAATCTTTGAAGTCCTCGCTTCCATCAAACCCCACCCATCGAGCTTCTGCCATCGGAACTCCATCCTGTCTCGGTCATCGAAAATGACAATCTCATACCATCCTTTTGATCTATAGACCACGACATTCCAATATCCGTCAAGTTTTGGAAAATGAGGTCACGAGGTGAAATCTCTCCTTGGGTCTGGATTGCCGGGTGGCAGGTCCCAGACTTTCCTCCCTATTTTTCCATTTTTTATGGTTATCATGAAGCGACCTCCTAACCCTCGCGGTCCAGACTCTCCAAAGACTGAAAATTCTAAGGCATGGTTTCATGGCCTTCGGCCTTCGGGTTCTGAACTCCGAAACTCCTCCTCCAGAATGATGTTTCTTCGATGTTGTTTCAAATAGCTAACACTTGGTAGCCTTCCCTCGGTTTGACCCTAGATGCCTTAATGGTGACCTAAATGACCTCCAATTTGAAAATGAACAGTGACCCACATGCTAAAATGAGAGCACCTTTCGCATGGACCCTTCATTATCCAAATCCAAGGTCGGAGGAGGTCATTCGGGTCTTCTTGCTCTGTTCACCCTCGAGAACAATATTCTGATAGGGGAAGTCCAGCTTCTGGGGCTCGGGTCATTCATTTTCCTTCTGAAAACCTTCAGTGAAAAATTCATTTAGGTGATAAGGCATTTGAATGATATATTATTTGATATAATATTATTTTGTAGGGATTTGGCTAACCATTTATATCGTCATGCTAAGATTGTACCTAACTTTGGCCTCTGTGTGCAAGATATATGGAATCAGGTGCCAAAAATTTGGGAGTAACCAAGGACAAAGGAAAAAGAGCTGCCAAAGCTCCTCAAGGCAAGGAGGATAAGGACCAGATGAAGTACCAATTCCAGGGAGTTCCATTGCACTCCAAGGTCACAACCAAGTGGAAGGACATCACTGACACAAATATTGGGCATGTCGATATTGATGAGTTCATACAAAGGGTTAGAATAAGCCCCAAAATAGATAATGAGACTCACCAAGAGTAGTGGAATAGCCAAGGTTGCGGGTTTCCCTCCTGCCTTGATTGCCCTCGAGTTGGTAATGGCCCGCAGAGAGGCATATCAGCCAGAAACAAGGACTATTGTCGACATGGATGGAAACATCTTGGCCGATATGTCACCACCAAGGCTAACATAAACCTTCCACATTCCTGTCTTCAGAAAGATGGAATTGCCTAGCATTCAGGAATGTAAGGAAATGTGGGATGAGGACCCCATAAGATGCAAGAAGCTTATAAAATAGTATTGGCTGAAGGACAGGCGGGGTAGCATTGCAAAGGTTCCCCAGGAACTCTTTCATAGCGACTTTTTTGATGACTACCATAATTTAATCACCACACCGAGTAGAGTAATGGGCCTCCCTTATGTAGTGTATTTTCAAGAATGGATGGTTTATTTCATCGAGCACATTATCCGTGGGAAGGACACCATGTTCTACTGGGGAAGAATAATCAATGTCCGCTTTCATGATCAATTCATGAGCGTCAAGAAGACATCCAAGTTCTACATGTCCTCTTACCTAGTATACTCGTTGGCCATTAAGAGACATTATAACGGGTTATTTAGAGTTCTAAATGAAGTGCCTAGTAGAGAACTCAAGGCTTTTGATAGGTACCCTCAACTCTAGTTCAGAAATTTCAAAAAGGATTATTGCAGAGTAAACGATGCATTCATCGCTTACATCATCAGGTTGCTCGGGGGAGATTTTGAGCGAAGGATCTCCCACAGTGCTCAAGAATTTCTAAAGAATTATGCCTTCTTGTTTAATCAGTACCCCAAGTTCACATACATTCATGCCCAGGGCTTCTCAGAAAGGCCGAACAAGCTACCCCGATACCCTAATGACCGGATTATATTGTTGGAACTCTCTTGGAAGCTGCACAACATTCACACCATTCTGAGTAATAAGCATCTAGCGGGGATCGCTTCTCCCCTTACACTCGGCTAGGGGATCTATGAACTTTATACTTCCCAATGCGCTTGTAATTCAAAGAAGGAACTAGCAAAATTTCACCCCAAATCTCACACAGCCAGACCGTGAATGGACCCATATGGTCATGTCAGAAAGGCGATTGGACAAGAGTATTCCCACCTCCACAATGTTGAGGATTTCTAGGTAGATTGTAAGGATGACCTTGAAGTGCAGCTAAGGCACTATATGCGAACGGCCGCATACTTTGTGAAAAGGGTGAATTTTTTATCGGTGCCCGATCAGCTTGAGGAAGATGAAAGCACCATGATCGACCCCAAGTACAGTGTCATCACCAACTTACCACTGCCAATGATTGATTGGGATGAGCTAGAGGTTTATGACCTTGACATACATACTAGGACCATTGAGGCTCAAACAAAGGCATGGATAGATGAGCAGGTTTATCCATTAAAGAAATGAGGGGTTATCTTGAAATTCAAGGGGCTCGAGAGCGACCCAAGTGGTTTAGGTGGTGGGGCAGCTACATCAACAAGAGAAACATCTAAGTCCCCCCCATTAGTTTGTTCGAAGAAGAGAAAGGAGATTGAAGAGCAACAGTCCAACTCGAAGGTGTATGCTAGGAAGGCCTCAGAGGGTGAAACTCCCAAGAAACATAAGTGAACTGGAAGCGTCACCGAAATTCCAGTAATCCAGGAAGACTCCCTCCATGAGGGAGAGGAGATGGAGACTATTCAGCCAAAGTCTCCACTTATTTCATCTACTCCCACCACCACTGCTGTTACCATCACTCCTATCCAACATGTGGTAGTTGCATCCTCTCCACCTGCAGTGGACATTTCCATCCATCTTGCATCTACTTCTCCCATCTCGCAGGTAGTATCGGTCGATTTGTCTTCCACCACTACCTCGCCCATTTATTCATTTTCCATGTCTTCCTCCTTTTCTCTTCCTATTGCCACTACTGCGACCATAAGTCCTGCCCTCACCCTTCTAGAGTACTTCATGAAATACATGCATAATGTGCCCTCTGAGCTCTTAGGAATGTTTGCAAATCCAATAGTACAAGCTCTGATGGCTCAAGTAATAATTAGCACTCCAATTCCTCCTCCTCCTCCTACTGAGCCGCCAACAATGGAAGCCACCATGCAAATTTTTGAGGAGTTGGATCACCGACAAAAAGTAGAATCAACTAAGAGATTGGAGGAGGATTCATTTGATTATTATGAGCACCCAATATATGAACATCAAGTAATCGAAGAGGTTTCCTATAAGTCCTCCAGTGATGAAAGCGAAGATGCAAAGATAATCGAAGAGTTTTCTGATTTGGAACTCGATGCTGAGTGGGCTAAGCAACTCAAGGAAATTGAAGACAAGGAGTCTGAAAGACAACCTATTGGTGAAGAGGAGGTTGTTGTCATGAGGATAGAGGGTGATAGGTCTCCAATGAAGGGACATGACCATGCACCTAGGAATGATGAGGGGGTGTTCCCTCATGAGGGGCAGGAAGGTAAGGAAGAGGATAAATCTGAAGGAGAAACCGAAAACTATGAGAATCTAGAGATTGATCCACTCAAAGAACATGGGTATGATGGAGGAGGGGATACTAAAAAAGAAGGAAACCCTGATGAGCACTTACCTACTGAGTCCCCTATCAAGAGCATAGTGTTCGTAAAGGACTCCGATGAGGAGAAAGAGGATACGAGGACAGTGCGAGAGGCCCTCATTGAAAAGGCAATTGAAGTTAGAGAAGAAGAAAAGGGGGATGGACAAGAGTCACCTAGAGGAAAGTCTTCAATGCTTGATTGGTTGGAGATACAGCTAGAAAAGAGGGATCCCACTCCAAAGGACCCAAAGGCAAGGTTGGAAGCTATTTTGGCTCGAGCCCAGATCGGTGCTAGGAAGGAGAGGAAGTCGAAGATAAGATCAAAGGTAGTGATGGATGCCTCTAGATCCAAGGCCGTACAAATAGCTACACTGGTGGTGGGAGAACAAGGAATAAGTTATAAAATATCCACCATCGACTTGGTTGTGGCCACCATGGAACATAAGGTTGATCATCTCTAGGAATCAGTCGCCACAGTGGTGCACCTCATTCAGCAGGACAAAGTTTCGAAGGAGGAACTTAAGGCACACGTGGCTGATTTGACAACCTATATCCAACAATGGTCATCCATAGAGGAACAACCAACCACATCCTCGGCCCTGCTGTAGTTGCTGTCGAAAGAGAAGATTAACAAGCTAGAGAAGAGAAAGAACTTTGACAAGACCACAAAAAATTGGTTTCAACAGGTCTTGGATATTGGGAATACAGGTATCAATCTGGCTGTTCGAACAACAAACAAGTTCTTGGAAGTAAAAAAAGTCTCTTGAAGGTACAAGGCGAATCTGCATTGAGTTCCCTAAGAATTATGGGGCTGCTTACCCAAAAATTGAGGCTATCCTCAAGCTGCCAAGTGAAATTTGGGAAAATGAATTTTCCTTCAAAGATGATGACCATTGGCTGATGGATGTGTGGAAACGAGACTTCGATCCCCGAAAGGAAAGGCTAGAACATGTACTTGAGTGAGTAAATCTAGATGTTGAGTGGGCCAAGGAAGCTAGAGAGGATTGTTTCCGATACATGAAGCTGATGATGGGTTATGAAGTGCTCGCTGTCAGGATCAATCTAGAAAGTATAAAGCCTCACTTCCAAAAGATGATGGAAGATGGGATGTCAGCCGAGATTACTACAGATTTTATAAGCTTTGCTGCTTGAGCTTTCACCCAATCCGAGCTATTCAGAGACCATGTTTCCAAGTATGAGGAGGACTGGGAAATGCTTGTTAACAATTCCAAAGAGTGGAGCTACCAAGTGTTGAAGTTCGACATCATTGAGGTTGATAAGTTCTAGCCGATGATCTTGAAATTCATGGAGTATGCTGCTTCGAAGAAGCAGGAGGGCAACCCTATTATTGATGAAGAATTTCTAAAGGAATAGCTGTAGCAAAGAGTAATCAACAAAAGGACGAAAATGCTACAGTGCTGCCACTAGAAGACAAAATAGGGATATGGAAAAAATGTATTTCAAAAATGTAATATATTGGGGGGTAGGTAGAACCCTAGTTTATAGTGAATTGTGGCCACACAAATGTAAATCAATCTTGGACACATGTTCTACATTTTGGACACTATAAATAGGGGGCCTCCTCTCATTTTCAAGGAGAGTTGAGTTATTGTAAAGGCATGCTGTACAAATTACAATAGAAATACATTGATTTTGGTGCATTTCTGGATTTCTTCTCATGTTTCATGATTATTATCTCATAGTTGGATGATTTAGTTGAATTTTCTTTGCTGTTCTAGTTTCCTTTTAGTTAGCTTTGGTAAATTTAGTGATGTTGTTTCCTGGTTATGAAGATTTCTGCTGTGTAGATGCCCACCTTGTCCATACTTTTGGCTGTTTGCTACTGGTAGATGGCTGTGTAAAGTTAGTCTCGACCTTGTTTTGAAGCTGATTTTAAATCTTTACTTTTGTTCATGCATATGTATGGTGAATGAATGGTAAAATATCTACAGTCCTTAGAAGATAACACATATTTCATGAGATTGCGAGATTTCTGGTTAAGTGGAATTTTGTTCTAAGGAAGCTGTCCACAGTAGAGACCTCCATGATCACTGTTCATTGGTAGTTGCAGGTCCAAGAACCCTTTCTCTTCCTTGCCCTTTTTTCCTTTTTTTTAGAAGTGACCTATGCTAAGGTTCATTGCACATTGTAAAGCCAAATCTCAAGTCAAAATTGAGTTTGAAATTGCTGTTTGAACCTGCAACAAACATACAGTAACTTCCCCACATCAAAAAATCCGTTTGCAGATCCAATTCCCCTTCCATCTTAACTCATGTAAGTTTGACCTGTGATTATCAACAAAATCACAACAAACATCAATTGAGGTATCCTATGCAAGTCATGATCTGACATCCAAGAGAACTTGGGGTTATTTTCAGCAACTTGCTGGATATTTCCTTTCAAGAGAGGTGATGTACCTATGCATTACCTGTGTTGAGAAGGTGTGCAAAAACACCCATCAACAATACCCTTCCCTTCACAAGTTTGAGTGTGACGATAGTGTCGCTATTTGAGAGCGTCATCATTTTCAAATCTTCGATACTTGTAAAAAGTATTAGCATCATAATTTGTTTTAATAGGTGTCAGTGATTTAATTAGGTGTCGTTGTATCCACAAGAAAGAGCATCACCGTAATCTCTAAGAGCATCGCTGTATTTGCAAAACCAAAAAAAAAGAAATTCGAGAGAAAAATTCATTAAATTTGATTGATGCTGCCCTCCTTCTAGCGCCAAAATGTGACCAACGACTTAGTATGGGCTGGCTACACTTGATCCATGAGGATACAAATTATATTTGATACAAGGTATATGTGAGCCACTAAACATCAGTCCAATAAGATCATTCAATTCAAAACTAAACTAAGAATCCATTAAAACTAACATTTTAAAAACATGAAATCTTCAAGAACACCTATTCCAATCCATTGAAACTTATCCTATTGGGGGAGTGGTGTCACATTGATGTGGAATGACGACCCTTTCCCAATCCCATGGATAAATGAGCTTGTTTCAATCAATTTTATTAAAGAAAACTAATGAAACCATTGTGAGATGTGTATGAAAACATGATTTAAAGCTATTTTACCATGATGAAAGTTGTTTTAACATGATCTATGCTAAGATTATTGGTAGGGGTGTATGCAAAGCTATTCTAAATGAAGTTTAAGATAAAAAGATTCAAACCCTAATTAAAAAATATGCTAAATGGATACATCTAAGTCACCATCGAAGCCATTAATGGAAGCTAAGCTAATGATGTAAGTAAATTAAGCTACAAAGATGCTAAATAAGTGCTAAATATGAGTGCAAGTGAAAGTGATTTTAACAGCATAAGTTTGCTCTTAAAGATGGATCCATTGTCTCCAAATAGTGACCTATTTATAGGAGAGCAAATGAGAAATGAAGGGTTAAGACTAAAAAGGTTAATCAATGGTAAAAAATGGAGGAGAGATGAAACATGGATCATGGATTCTCATCAATTGATGAGAATCAATGATCACATGGATCAAGGAAAGAATCAAGGGTTCATATTCTTCCAAACAAACACACATTCAAAACTTGCACAAGAAGTCTTGTAAGTTAACTTGCACATGAAGTCTTGTAAGTTTGTTATGAGGGAGAATATTCCTTTTTTCAAACGAGTGAAGAGAGAATATTCTTTGGAATATTCTCATGGGTGAGGAAAAATAGATATTTAGCAAATTAAAACAAAGTTTTAATGTGCAAAAGGGGAAGGAATATTCCCCTTTTGAAGGAATATGCAAAGGAGGAATATTCCCAAAGAATAATCCCTTGCAAGTGGGAGAATTAGAATAATTAGTAATTGATAATTAAAACAACGTTTTAATTATGCCAATTAGGGAATTAAATGTTATTCATTAAATAAATGATTTAATGAAAAGGGGAAAGTGAAATGATATTTAATTAAATAAATTAGGGTTATTTAATTAAATAAGAGGACTTAGGGGATTAGAATATATAATTTGATTTATTCAATTTAATAGGATGAAATGTTAGCATGAAAGGGGATGAATTAACCTAATTAAGTTAGATTAATAGATGAAAAATGATGTAATTAATTAAATAGCTAGGTTAATTTAATCAATTAAGTGAAAAGAGGATGGGTTTTAGGATGAAATGATGTTAGTATATCTGATTTGAGTGCATGATATCATTCAAGACATTTTAAGTGACTACATTTTGCCCCTCTTTGAAGCGAGGTACCTGTTACGTTGGTTCAAAGGCTTACACTTTTCAGATTAAAACTACTGCTTAGATCAAAAAATATATTTTTTTAATTTTTTTTAGATTCCCAATTGTTGCTCTAGTAGAAGGAATAAACTGGTTCCCTGCCCCCTCGAGAAATTAGGCAAAAATTTTGAATTTTGGGTTGATTTCTCGACAAAGGTGAAATATAGGTGTAGGTGCTAAAATAGGCCCCACGATGCCAAAAATGGCCATAGAAATGACAAAAGAAATAACTAAAAATAGGTTGCACAAGGTGGAAATAGGTAAAACAGGTCAAAACCCTAGCTTTTAGCTCAAAAAACCCTAATTTTTAGGCTTAAATAGGTGATGAAGGGTCACTTTCAATTCATTTGTGCATTCGCACCTTAGAGATTTGTTGCAATTTGAACTCTGACCTCCTGAAAAAATGGTGCAAAGAGTGCCCTCACGACACATTTCCGACTGAGTTTGAGAGTACCAGAGGCCTCTAGACGTAGGACATCGATACACAATCTGAAACTTTCCTTGCATTTTGACTTTTTAGAGCATTTATTACGCTTTAAAATTTGGATTAGGGTGGCATCCCTGTATGGCAATGCTATTTTGAGAATCGATGACACTTTTTGCCTTTTTAGTGACGCCATTGTAAATGGTGATGCACTTCATGATTTGAAATTAGGGTTTCTAGATTTCAAACCACAACACGAGTGTAATTAGTGACACACCTGCTTGATTTGCAATTTAGGATTACGGTTTCAAATTTCAAATAACGACGCACGTGTAACTAGCAACGCTAGTTGCAATTTAAAATTTGAATGCATATATCGTCACTATTTGGGATTTGGACTATAGCAACACCTTTGTAAATAGTGACACTTTTATCATTTGGGGAATAAAAATTCCAAACTTAGCTAGTTTTAGCAAAATTTGATGTCGTGCACTTTGTGGGTGCAAGAGGTTATCCTACCTTTGTTGCCCTGCGAGCACTGGCCTACCATTCTGTCTAGACTTGATGATTTGTCTAAGCTTCGACAAGAGCACCTCAGAGAGATCAGATTGTGGTACATTGCCTACATGCCCATTGTGTGGACCCATTTAGTGATGATGACAACGCTGTGTGAGCGATGGCATAGTGAGACCTCATCGTTCCACCTACCTATCAACGAGGCAACAATCACGTTGGAGGATGTATGGCAGATTTTGCGATTGCCCATACATGTAGAGCGGGTGATTTACGACAGTGATGCAGGATATGATGCTTGTCATGAGGTTCTTGACCATGAGTCTATTGTATTGCTCAACTCCCAGATTGACATCGAGATGTAAAAAGGTCAGACGTCGACTTTCAGATTGATCATGGCTGCAATGATTTTAGGGTTGGTTTCCCAAGACTGACAGAGCAGAGGGTTTAGTCTTAGATGGGGGTTGTGTTGGCATAGGATGCTATTCAAGAGGACCTAGTATGCATGGGGGCTAGTGATGCTGGCCTCCGTTTACCATGATATGCATAACTTTGTGTACTACGATGATAGAGTAATTGGTACAAGGGTCACTCTATTACATATATGGGCATATTTCCATGGTTCGACTAATTTTCCACATGGTAGATGTGGAGCCAGATGATCTCATCATCTGGAGATATAGGGGAGCGATCACGTTACAACACACAGAGTAGATCAACATTCCCTACTAGAGGAGAGTCATCGATGAGATGACAATGTTCAGATGGTGGCTGTGGCTATAGATGCCAGCCTGGTATGATGATGTACGAAAAATATTCTTTGCTCGATAAAACTAGTATATGCAGGGTCATGAGCACACTATGATTGATAGGTACCTAATAGACATAGTAGCTAGACAATTTGGCAAGAGGCAGGACAAGCCTGATGATCAGTACACCACCATTTTTGTGAGATCGGCACGAGAGGTGACTTAGGGACACACTATACCCACCCATGAGGTCGTTGAGGGCTTCATACAACTAGTGGCTAGGCCATGGTCCTATGATTAGGGGTAGGTAGATGTGCAGACAATGCATGCATATAATGCATGGTTTGTACCCCCTCCCCAACTTATAGATCGAGAAAGTCTACCTCCACGAGGGAGGCTGAGAGGGATGGGAGTAGGTAGAGGATGAGGCCAACCATAGGATGGGCAAGGAAAAGGGCTAGATGGTTAGGGCAGAGGTCAGGATGGCCAGGATGGCCAACATCATGATGGACAGGTCCTGGGTGAACCTCCACAACCACCAAAACCACCACCCATACAACAACAACCAATACAACCACCACTGTCGAGGCCAGATCCATGAGATGTTCATATACAATAGTTGCAACAGTAGTTGCAGGTGGTGATGGCAGAGTGAGACCAAGCTCAGCAACAGGTCTTGATAGTCACAACTGAGAGAAACTAGGACTGATAGCAGAGAGATCATGAGAGACAACTAAGGTAGACATCTGATATACAGTTGGCACAAGAGGTCGACCAACGATAATAGCTAGAGGCTATGTCCCAATAGAAGTCTCAACAAGCATAGGGGTTGGTTGGACAGACGGTGTCGACATGGCTATATGGCACAACAAGAGAGAAGGTAGCATATTGGTAGACATTGTATTACAAAGACATCCCTCCTAGTCATAGGTAACCTAATTTTGAGCAGTGGAGTCAGGTACAACCGAGCGTGTCCCCTCAATTAGGCATCCAGATCAGCCAGGGCATGGCGACAGAGCCAACGAGGGATAAACCTCCTTCAATTTTGCAGATACCTTTTTGGATAGCCTAATTATTTATACAAACATACACTCATAGGCTCATTTTTGATAGCCTTGTGTACATTGTACTTTTTGATGATATTCATAAACTTATCCAGTTTTTGTACCATGACAATCAATTTTTGATATATATGAGATGATATGGATTCATGATGTGATGTGCCTTTATTTTACGCTTTAGGAATGTATGGATACAATGTGATGTGACATGATGTGATATGTTTATGTGATATGATTATCTATGAATGCAATATGATGGATGCACTTCTTTCATTTATGTGATACGTGATAATGACCTATGATGGGATTATATATGAGATGCGATATTATGAAATGGATGGATATGTAATGCAATGGATGTGTTATACTTTTTTTAAGTATCTTTTTATGATATGTTATGGGATGGATGTTTATGATATGCAAATGTTTATGTATGGATGCATGTCTTTTCATGTACTTTTCTATGCAATTTATGATATCGTGGTGATGTATGCATATGGATGTGGATGATGCTTATAATATGTATCCTATGAATGATTATGCAATCTATTAAGATGCTTAGAATAACAAATCTATATTATTCAAAACAACTTAAATGATAATGATGATGCATCGGATTATGTTCTCCGTTATTATGATATGTTGTAATGATGTAGGATGTATGCATGTTGATGATTTGTGGATGCATGATAGATTCATGATTATGTTTTTGTTGACTGTCATGATACCAGGTTAGCATGGAAAGAAGATAGAAGAAATAAGATTATTTGGCCATTGATTTAAAAAGTCCAACAAGTCTTTGATCCATCGAGAATTTATTAGATATGGTGATGAGAGATGATGATGATGACGATTTTCTCATATCTTGGGATTGGGATTTTTTGTCATTCCTTATTTTTGATATAACACATAGACACGCTGTATCAAGGTATCAATAACCAGTATGGCATTGTATATAGTGTAATGGGCTTTGACTCTCCAAACAAATAGGATAGTTCTTGTTCACACCTTGACATATAGAAACCTCGTCAGAATTTAGTTCAAAAGTTTAAAATATCTCAAACCAAAGCATACACAATAGTTAACAATCTATTCCAAACAACCTCCCTACACACAACTAAGCATGTATGCGCCAAGATTATTTTACAAGAATACCCACAAGCACAAAAAATGAAAGATAATGATCGATGCCCCATTCCTTTCTCTCTAAATCATTTTGATAGACATCATTGAGAGGTCCTTGGAATGGTTCAATAAGATAAATCATAAGAAAAGATCAAATAAAAACAATTAGTGTTATCTATATCTCTTGCCAGTTTTAATATAGCTAAGGTGATTTCTGATGTTGATGTCCATCGCATGAAGGATGCATCCTAAGACATGTTATCAGATGTTTTGATTAGGATGAGGTGTGTGATAAGCCCTTGATAAAAACTCCATTGAATCGTTTACCTATGATCTAGAATTTATATTTTGACACAGGTTCTCACTTTACGACTTGCGACACTTGTTTTACCAAAGGTTGAAGGTGATGATCGATTTATTATGGATGAAGGTCTATTGCAGGTAAAAGCGAAATGGGATGGATGGTTTTTTAGAGTTTTCTAGAATATTTTAATGTTTTAGGTATTTTGAAAATGTTTTGAGGCTGTTTTGGTTTTCGATTATTTGAGGCAGTTTAGGGTTTTTCTAAGGTTTTCCAATGTTTTTGGGATTTTCAATTTTTAAATGTTTTTGTGTTTTATGAGTTTTCAAATGTTTAGGGATTTTTTGAGATTTTGAATGTTTAGGGTTTTTCCGAGAGCTTTGACCAAGAACTTAACCTAAAAGACTATCCTAGGGGGCTTGGGGGTTGATCAAAGATTAGCCTAGCCTACATTATACATGTAGATACCACGTAGTTTGATTGACTTGACTTATTGATGATGAAAAATGAACAGTTGATGGAATGCCAATTTATTATGATAGACTCCTAAAGGACTGGCCTAGGGTGTCTCAAAGGCACATCAATGATTACCTTGCCTACATTCAAGCTTAGAGACCTATAGTTTGATAGGTTACTATTTTTGGATTTTTGATGTGTTTTGGATTTTTTTGATTTTTGACTACAATTTTTGGAATGTTTTTGGATTTTGATGATTTTGCAAGTGTTTTTAGATTTTGATAAGGTTTTATGAATGTTTTTAGGATTTTCGATGAGATTTCCAATTACCTTAAAATATACAAGAGTGTGATCCGGTCCAAAACAAATTGCTCCCAGCTTGATATGATAGACTACCTTGATATAGGTAGGACAAACTAGCCTTAGGAATATGCGAAGTAGTACTAAAGGGGATACAATACTTCACAATATCAAGCTATGATGCAGGACACAGATGGGTGATGGATAAATGATATGATGGATGGATGCAATGCAAATAATGATAGGATAAAGAGCCATAAATAGATGGAGGTGCTTTATTTATGTGGGGTGCCTGTTTGCCAGGTTTTCACCAAGGTACTTTCCCAAAGCGCCACTTAAGTGGTTTTTACTAGAGGATGATTGTTTTTCTTTATTGTTTTCAATCCTTTTTCTCATTTTTTTGGATTTTTTTGTATTTTTAGATTTACACCCTTCAAGCTTAGGCATAATTTTTTTTATGATGCATACTATTTATTGGTTCCTACAAGGGTTCACCTTCAAGCATTGATAATTGATAAGATCCTGACAAATAGCTTGATGTGACGACAAAGGGACCTAACCAGTTAGGCTCAAAATTTCCTTTAGTGTACTGATCTGGAAGATTTTTTTGATTCTATTTTAGAACAAGATCCCCTACCTAGAAATACCAACACTTGATATTCTTGTTATAGCTCCGTTTTAGTCGATTTTGGTATACTTGCAAGTGATCAAGGGCATTAAGATGAAACTCATCCAATAATTCTAGCTCATTTAGCCGAGATACTATGTACCCTTCAGCAGTGATTAGATTTTGTAGTGACATTCACAACGAGGGAAGCTCAACCTCAATAGGCAGGATGGATGCTAATCCGTAGACCAAGGAGAACGGGGTTGCACCTATAGGCATGCAGATACTGGTTCAATAGGCCCAAAGGGTAGGATTTAACTATGATGCCAGTCACAACTAGCTTAATTGATTGTTTTAGGATTTTTAGAATGGTCTTGTTTGTAGCCTTAGCTTGACCATTACCCTGGGGGTAATACGGGGTAGAGAATCGATGTTGTATGTTGAATCTTTGACATAGCTCTTTCACATCTTGATTCTTGAAGGGTGTTTTGTTGTCTAAGATAAGAGTTTGTAGAACACCATAAAGGAAGATAAGGTAAATTAGGATAAATTTAGCAATTTGCTTCCCATTATGTAGGTCATCAAAATGGCCTCAACCCACCTAGTAAAGTACTCAATGGCTGTTATGATAAACTTGTGGCCGTTAGATGAGGTTGGAGTAATCTTCTTATGAGGTCAAGCCCCCACTACGAGAAAGGCCAAGGTGTGACCATTGGTTGCAACTCCTGAGCTAGGGCATGAATAAGATCTCCATACTATTGACATTGAACACACTTCTGCACATACTGATGGGATTCTCTTTCCATGGTTGGCTAGTAGTACCCCATCCTCAATAGTTTCTTAGCTAAAGTCATACCACTAGAATAGGAACCACATATGCCATCGTGTACTTCTATTAAAGCGGTCAAGGCTTACTCTTGGTTAAGACATCATAGTAATTTCCCCTCGATGCTTCAGTAGTAAAGGGTATCACCTAGGATCAGAAATCGTGATGCCTTCTTAACAAAGGTCTTCTTAAGGTTGGAGGTGATATCGAATGGGAGGGTTCCTTTGCTAAGGTAGGTGAATATATCATGATACCATGGGGATACAAGACCAGCGATGACACACAAAAATTCAGATTCAGGGATTTCGAAAGTTGGTATGAGAAGTTCTACCAAGAATCCACATTGAAGGACGTTGTGTGGCATGTCTAACAATGATCCAATGGTTTCCATAGTGTCTGCTGCTTGGTTGTTCATGGGAGGAATCTGCTCAAAATTTATATCAACGAAAAGGTCCTTAAGAATATCTACCATATTCTTGTAAGGAGTAAGCTTATCATCCTTAGTTTGGTAGTCTTCATTGACTTGGTTGATAACCAACTGTGAGTCCCTATAGACTTTCAACTCTTGTATCTACCATTGAACTGCTATCCTTAGACTTGTGATTAGGGATTCATACTTCGCAATGTTGTTAGTACATGGAAATGACAACCTACATGACTTTGGAATATAATCACCCGAAGGGTAGTAAAATACTGATCCCTAATCCATGTTGGGTAAGATAGAATCATCAATTCCATTTTCCATTGATTGATTTAGTTGAATGAGAGACATTGATTCATGTTGAGTGGGATATCAGGTATTATCATGGGCAGATAGATTTTCTTCAATTGAGTGCGTGATCCTTGTCCTTTGATTTTCCGCCAAAACTCCACACATAATTTTGTCAATTTAGATCGATATCGGTATTGCGTTGTGCATTTTTAATAATGGAGTTGCTGAAATAACAAATTATTTCAATGGGTCAATCTTTGCAATAAGCTTGGTTTGATGCGATACCATGTAATGTTTGATATTTCTGAAAAAAAACCACCGCTAAGCATGCTTTCTCAATGGATGAATAGTTCATTTCATAGCCCACCAAGGTCCCATTGATGTAATAGATAGATATTTCCTTTTCATTTTCATCATGTTGTGCTAGGAGAGCACCTAGTGTTGTCGATGTTGCTGAGATATACATGATCAATGGTTTTTTTGATATCGATGACATGAGCACTGGAGGTGTCAATAGGTAGTCCTTGATCTCTTGGAAAGCTTTATCGCACTTCTCATCCCACTTGTAAGTTATTCCTTTATGGAGAAGATGTGAGAAAGGGTGAATTTAATTTGATAATTGTGTTATGAACCTTCTGATGGACTGCAATCTTCATTGTAACCCTCTCATTTATTTCAACGTTTGTGATAGTTCCATGTCTAGGATGGCTTTAACTTTTTTCGGATCAATTTCTATCCCTCTTTGTGAGACGATATAGCCCAGGAGCTTCCCTGACGTAACCCCAGATACACACTTTTTTGGATTCAGCCGCACTTGTACTCTTCAAGTCTGTCAAAGATGGGTTCCAAGATTTCTATGTGCTCACTCCTTTTCTTTTATTTTTCCAAAATATCATCCACATAATCTTTGACTATTTTGTGGATCATGTCATGAAAGATGAGGCTCATTTCTCTTTGATAGGTTGCTCCTATGTTCTTTAGCCCAAATGGCACCACGTTCCAACAATATGTTCCCCATGGATAGGTGAATGTAGTTTTGTGTTGATCCTCCTTGGTGATCATGATTTGGTTATAGCCTGAAAAATCATCCATGAGTGATAGCATTTCATGCCTAGCTGTCAAATCAATGATGAGGTTGATGTTGGGAAGAGGGAAATCATCCTTCGTGCATGCCTTGTTTAAGTCTTTGAAATCCGTACATATTCTGATGCCCCTAGTGGGTTTGGATACTGGTACCAAGTTTGAAACCCACTCAAGATAATCTATCGATCAGATGAATCCAATGTCAAGGAGCTTTTGTAACTCTAGTTTCACCAAGAGTTCTATTTAAGGGTGCATCTTTCTTAATTTCTTCTTTACTAGTTTGGCTTCATGATATACTGCTAAATTATGCACAACCACTTCTGGATTAAGCCCTGAAATATTTGTGTATGACCATGCAAAGTTTTCTCTTCGCTCTTTCAGGAATGCTGCTAGGTTTTTCTATTCTTCATCCAATAAGGATTCGACATAGAAAGTGATCTTGGGTGCTTCTTCTATTCCCACATTGACCGGAGTGGCCTCTTTTGCTAGAATTGATGACTTCTCTGGATGCAATACGTTAAGGGGGAGATTGAATCCCTCATACTTGGGCACCTCAGATAGGTTTTCAACCTCATATGCATCCTTTATTTTTACCATTTTAGGATTAGAAAGTGCCACAGTGTGGTTTTCTCTCAAATATCTGCATGTTATTTGCATGTTGTCTATTTTGCGACTGAAGGATTCAATCGTCTCCCCATAGTATGCCCCTGTGTCTAGATCTATATCAAAACTAGCTTTGTGATCTGCCCATGGTAAGTTGTCATAGAGTGCCATGAATTATGAGATCGCTTCATCATTTTTGAATAAATCTAGAATTGGTGGTCCTCATTGGTCCAAGTCAATGAGTTGTGGGTATACTAGGCTTATTCTAGTGGCTTGGTTATTCGTGGCAAAGGATGTTGTGGATATCATGAACATAGAATTATTCTTAAATAGGTCCACAACATCGAGGGGGAGTCATCTAGGGTATTATCACGTGATGTGGGTAACTAAGAGGAAGCCTCATGCCTTTTAGCGGAAGTACCTTTGCTAATAAGCGCCACCTTGCTAGTAGTACAACCTAGGCCAAGATTCTTTAGACATTTCTCAGGAATGATGGGTTCTAGCAAAACGTTATCATTTTGATCTAGTTTCTCATTCTTGTTATAGCTCCATCCATTCATTAGTTGCAAGCCTTTATTATAATCTTCCATGGGAAGAACATGGACGATTCGTTCATCTTGATATAGCAGTTTAGAGACATCCTCCTCATTGATATCTTCTTTGTTCAAATCCCCCCACTTGGTGAAGGTAGTAGCTTCCATCTTTATTGTTTTAGGGACTTCGTTGCTAGATGTGGGTTTCCCATGGGATTTGGGAGAAAGAGGTGGTTCTCCCAACATAAAGGTATCCTTCATTATTTTATAGTTTCCAAAACCATCATCTTGCATCATTGCTTTGATGTCGGGAATGTTCTACACAATGGATGTTTTTTTTTTTTTGAGGTAGATGCAAGGGATGATGGGTCAACAAATGAGGAAGATAGTGTAGGTCCTTCATCATTCTTAGGGATCCCGGGTATCTTGTAAAACTTGGCCTCAAGGTTCTTGCAATAGTAAAAAGGCTCAAGATCTCCATGGATGGTAACTTCTCGACCCTCAAAAGGAAACTTTACACATTGATGGTAGGTTGAAGCTACAACGTTTAGGCTATGGATCCATGGTCAGCCAAGTAGGATGTTGTAGGGAAGGTCAAGGTCTAATACTTGGCATGTAGTTTCTGCAATGATGGGTCCCACTTGGATGGGTAGTGCGATGATGCCTTGCGATACCCAGTCTTGATCGTCATATGCTCTGATGGTGGTACTCTTTGCTTTCTCAATAGTATCCTCTGAATAGCCCAAGTTTTTGATCAATTGAAGGGTGCAAATTTTTAGACCAACACCTCCATCTACTAAGAATCTCTTAACCTTTTTCTTATGAATAATAACCTCAAGGTGTAAAGCACAATTATGAGATGGTTGTGATGGTAGGTCTTGTTTTGAGAAGGTGAGAAGATGATTAGTGATATGCCCTACCATAGCTTGAAA
Source organism: Sequoiadendron giganteum (assembly GCA_007115665.2). Taxonomy (NCBI): domain Eukaryota; kingdom Viridiplantae; phylum Streptophyta; class Pinopsida; order Cupressales; family Cupressaceae; genus Sequoiadendron; species Sequoiadendron giganteum. The sequence goes on from CM021110.1 coordinate 375,889,867, forward strand.
CTGTTCTATATCAATATCCTCGGGGACATATGATGAAGATAAAGCATTCTCTAAGATTTCCCTATATGCAGGGGATAGCCTCAATAGTTCCAAGATTGATATCTCTATAGGGGTTTTCTTAAGCTGATCTAGGAGCTTGTACTTGCTAGGGTTTGATGTAGGCAAAGTAGGTTGTGTCCTAGATTTAGATGGGACTCCTTGGATGGTGACTTTGCCACATCATGTGGTGACTCCACACTCCACACTAGGCCCTTAATGGTGACAACGGTGATGACACTGTCATAGGAAGCGGCCACATTAGAATAGGTATGCTACACATTTCTGTAATCCTTAGCTTTTTCGGTGTTGTTTCCTTTGCTATGATCTGGCATATGGTTCTTGTATATCTTAAGATCCTAGTTTCTGGCTGGTACTTCCATAGATATGGCTTCGCTCTCTATAAGATCTTGGATAATATTTTTGAGCCTCATGCAGTTTGATGTTCTGTGTCCTTTGATTTTGTGAAAGGCACAAAGATCGTTTTCGTTGTACCAGGGTGGTTTATCTTGTGGTTCTTGGTAGTTTTCAAATTTGGGAAGCATTATCAAGTTTGACTCTACCAATTTCTTCATGATAGTCTCAATAGGTTCTGACAACTGTGTATACTTGTGTTTCAGATAGTTGTTCTTGTTAGGAGTTCGTCGTTGTTGCGTGTCGGTGTTATTGATCTGATTGTTTTGTGATGGTGTGGAAATTTTTTCTGCAAGAGTTTGTCCACATACATCTAGTATCACTTGTGTTTCTCAACTTGCGGTATTTCCAACAATGGGTTGGTGAAATCATGGTATTGTGAAATAATTCAGCCTATTTTTTGGCACTTTTTCACATTAAATGCATCCATTTCATCACATTGTATACCACAAGAGGGATATATTAAAGTTGGGGATTTTGACGAGTTTTGAGTAGTGGGGGATTTTGAGCATCAAATAGTTAGGATAGGTTTAAGAATAACAAAACACTTTCATCCAAACCAATTTTTTTTATCCTTGCATGACACTCAAATGTTTTGCATCACTACCCTCATTCACCATTGAAATGTAGGGACAATAAATGCACCCTACACTTAGTTAAAAAATCCAAATAGAATGATATTAATAAAAAAGGATCCCAAATTAATTTATCAATTGAGATATGAAACATCAAGGCAAATAAATAAAAATACCAATAATTGAAATATGAAAGGAATTGAGGCTTATTTAGAATTCAACACCACATCGATTATGACTACTCAAACATTATGATATAGAGCTGAAAACTAATATCTAGAACTAAATTAAAATGATATAAATAGACTAGAGACAAATGGATCCTAAGCTTTATGGGACATAGGACCGTATCAACCCTTCAATTTAATCCAACTAGGATGATTCTATCTTGAGTGGTTTGATTTCATCCCATGCTAAATCTATCTTTCAATATATGTTAAAAATATAAACTTGGATGTGTGTGTGTGTGTGTGTGCGCGCGTGTGCATTATTTGAAGCCTACTATCTACAGAAAGAAGAGCAACCAACTTTCTTCATTACATGTCTAGCAATATTATAGACTTCAAGGGAGTAGAACAATCACAAACAAAAAAATATTTTGAAGTTATTGAAATCTTATTCCAAAGACAACTTTCTGGTTTAGATATATGCTTATTCAAATTGTGACAATTCACTATATAAAGGCAGAGATGCGGACATCTATATAATCGGATTTGTTTCCATCCAAAAAGAAAAAGAAAATAAAATGATGATGATAGAACAAAATGACAAAAAAAGGAAAAGGAAAAAGGAGGAGGTGGTGGAAGCTCTTTTGTGTCAATGAACCCACCATAAAAAATAAATAGAAAACTTGAAAACAGGAAAGTGCAGTTCTCAGCTTATCACTCTACTTCTGCTATGGGGACCCTACTTTATACAGCTGGTGGGGATGGAGATACAGTAAAGCGGTAGGCAAGGGTTTCGTCAAGACAAGGTGCCTATAGCTGTTCTCTTTCGGCAAGGCAAACACAAACAACTCTTGCTTTAGGGGACAGTTGTAGGGTATGGAGGTACCTCTCCTGTGTTGTGGACCCTCTTCCTGCTCTGGGTAGAGAGGGAATCAACTTCCTGGAAGTAGAGACCTCCTCTCTTCGCCAACAATTTGTTAATGTTTTGTCCCATCTCATACAGTAGGCCCGTTTTTATCAAGTGGGCTGCCAAATTTTTGCGGCAAAACCATTATTTCCATTCTTTCTAGGTATACTGAAACGCCATTCCAAGCGCTGGAAAAGTTTAAAGTCGTCGTGGGTGCCGTAAAATCCAATCAAATTCTATCCGCAAGCCATTGGCCGTAAAGTATAAAGCTCAAAAGTGTGGTAAAAGAATCTACCCATTGGCTCTAAGAAAACGGGAGCGGGAAAAAGCGTTGATATTTTGACAATCTGCTGGATGCCACCCAGCAACTGTACAAACAAACACTTTTTTTTTTTAAGGGAATGTAAAAAAGGGAAAATTAGAACATAAGACCAAACCAGGGATTTCTAAAGTTAAATGCACTTCTTATGTATTGGTATTGCAGACCCTGTAATCTTTTGTTTGGTCCATGGCTTTGCAAACAGTGGCATAACTTAGAATGTTATAGGAGCAAACGTGTCGCTCGCGGGTTTAAAGAGTAGAACATAAAGGCCCACATCTTTGCTTTGGCCATAAGCGTCGGCCATTAATCTGTATAGGATCAGTTTGTACCATTCATTGGCAAAAATAATTAAAGGATAAACAGTGAATTGATACAGTAAAAATATGTGGACATGTTTTAGCTGGGGGCTTAAACGGTGAAACACAATAGTGAGCAACTTTATTACAACCGTTTGAGTCCTCACTCTTAATCTTGCTGTCATTTATCTGCACCATTGATTATGGTAGAAGTTTAACGGTTAATCTAAAACTTGTTGGATAATGGATTCAACCGTGCAGGATATAGATGAACAAGATCTCGCATGTTGTTCATACATCAATCATTTTTTTAAGGTCTTATCTGCAATCCAATCTCACTCTCTCATATTTTCGATGATAGATCAGTGAGTGTGATCTGAAATGTCAATTGAAACTCATAAACAGTTTAATCCAGAAATTCTCTCTAATGATCTCGCATGTTGTTCAAAGATATTTTTAAGCCATGACAACACTTGAACTCTTGAAGTTACTGCAATTAATTTAGATTAATGTCTATGCACATTGGACAATGCCATATAGGATCTAGACCACGGTAAAATTGATGTACCATGATTTTAGACTATGAACCTTACTAACATCAATTGAAACCTTCATATTGTAATCTATAAGTCTTTTGTTGGATTAACCATCACATATCTAGGAGGACTAATTGTCATTATGGGTCTGGACTAAGATGCTAATTTAAATGTTCATTGACCTCTACAAGTTTTGGTGTAATGCAAAATCTATATCTTTTATCAATGTTAAGAAATAAATTTTCAATGAATATTAAATGACGAGTATGGATACAACTTTGAGCTTGGCCTGGATTATTAATTTAGTACTAAATTGTAAGTCTGATTTGTACAATAATGTAAATAATTTGTGGTTAGGTATGCATGATGATGGTTATATTTGATTGATGACTATAATTGTGGTGATAGTTGTATTTCTGATGGTATTTGTTGATGTGGTTTGTATACACACACAATATAGTTAAAATCTACTAACTAAATCTTATCTTTCTTGAAAGACTTTAAATTTTGAGATAATTTATTATCCCAAGGTTTTGATTGTTAGATTTTTACTCACTAGTTTTACTTAGAGTTTGTTGTAGGTTGATTTTCACAAAAGGACTTACAAAATTGCTTTATTTTGGATATAGAGATGAAATGAATCTACTGGATACTTCACCGAACACATACAATTTCACCTTACTTTGCAAAGATCACAAGTTATTTTGACAAATTTGAAGGAATTGTGAATAAATTTGATCAATTCTTTTGAAACTATTTAATAGATTTTTAAAAAAGAAAAAGACAAAGGAAATAAGAGAAAGGGTTAAAAAAATTAATTTTTTAGTTATCACATGAATATCCTTTGAGAATAAAAAATTAAGACCTAAATCAATCTATCCTTTGCTATAATTATTCACAACTACACATAGATGATGCAAATCTTCAAAGAAAACTCATCACTCAAAAAAAATTACCAAATGCACCCAAATGTTGGCACACAAATTTGATATTTTAAAAAAAATTACAAGTTTGCAATCATGTATGGTTTACAATCAAGAAATGACCTATGGTTGGCCTCAAATGTACAAAAAAATACAAGAATAGACAAATATTCTCATTGAGTGTGAGAGGAAACTGTGAAGTGAACAATAGTTAATAATTATTTAACTCAAGTCCCACATTAATCACCAATTTCAAATCCTTGAAAGGAATAACTATTACCTTTTTATAGACACAAGACACCAATATTTAGTTGCAAAATTAGTTATAGAATCCATGGCTCAAATTACATCTCACAAATGGTTGGTCACAATTCAAAAGGAAAGGAAACATATTCTTTTGACATCAACATATTATAGTTGGCACTTGGGAATATTCTCAAACAATTGACATCTTCAAATTTGAAATTCGGCATATTCCATTTCAAAATTTCACCTTTACAAAACATCAATTGGTAGGATATTTCATGAGTATTAATATTAAAATCACCAAGGAACCTTCAAAACTTGATGATGTGGCCATGAGAAAGTTGAACACCAAAACTCCATAGAATTGGTAGGCACTAGGAACCCTGCAAAACTAAGCAAAACCATTCTCAATTCTCGACTTCAATGACATCCTCAATTATGCATTATTTTTTCCAATATGACCTCTTTCCTCCTATATTCACAAAAGGAAATCGAGGTTTTATTTATCCCTTCTTGAGATAAACCTTGTGACAAATTCCATCTATAATTGTAGGTAGAATAAGCACTCAATATTGTAGCCACTTGGTCTTTTCTTTCCCTAGTCACTTTGTGCTAGCTATTTATTAAACTTATATAAGATCTATTCAACTTGATTCATCATTTCATCACCTATATTAGCTAAGTAGTAATAACCTTAGAAAATATCTCCATAAATCTTTATAGTTGTTCCCCTTCACCTTCAACGTTAGCATTTCTATACATACCATTTGTAAAGTTCTCAATAATTACTATATCTTCAAATTTCAAATCCAGTACTTTTTTCTTAAGGTTTTCTAGTTTATCTAAGTGACACTTGCAACATTTATTTTTCTAACTTCAATTGTTTGGTCCAAGTCTTTACTTTAGGAACATTCTCGGTAGTCAAGACACCTTCTTTGATCAATAAGCTATCATTGAAATTTTGTAGTGCATGCAATTTTGATAACTCATTTTTTTTAATCTTCTCCTACAATTGTCTCTAAGTTTGACTACTTTTCCTTCCAATTTTAGTACTTCGCCCCATCTAGTAGCACCAAGTTTCATCATTTAGATTCCTCTTATGATAGCATTATTTTTATCCACTTCTCTATTATTCCACTAACATCTTTCATGTTATCTAAGGAGGTTATCTCCTTTTGAGATAAGAGAACTATATGTGAAGTTAATTGTTTTATAGTTTGGCCTAGACCAATCAATTTTCTTATGTATCCTTGTGATTATGGTACTTGTGGATTCAATTCCTATTTTCTTCTTATATCTTTCTCCAGTCTAGCTGCAGTAGCTTCAACATTAGACCTCAATTCCTCAATTTCTTGTTCTTTGGAAGGTCTAAGAGCTCAACCAACAATTTTCTTCATGGTCTTCTTTTGAGATTCTCTATTTTGTTTGTTCAAGAAGAACCTCTTCTTTCTCTTATGGGACATCATCTTGTATTTGTGCTTGATGAAATTCTTCTATAGTTATCCTTATTTGTATCATTAGTTGCATGTCCTATTCCTTCCTTTGTAATTGTGAATGGTTATCCTAGACCTATTCAAACATCACCAAAAAGCATAGTATTAGTCATAAAACAAGTCTACAATAATCATTCCCCATGAAATCCATTTAAACATCAAGAACAAGAAGTAAAACAAAGACAATCAATAAAAAACTATAAAATCTTGCTCTTAAACATTCAAACCACTATCCCATGGGGGAATTGGTGCTATTTTGATGTGGAAAATATCCCTTTCTCAATTCCTTGATGCAATTTGACAATAACCTTGACAAAATTGATGAAAAACTATGAAACTTAGATGAAAATGGATGAAGTTGTGAATGAAATTGAGTAGAGTAAGCTTGCATGGATTGTGGATCCCAAAAGAAATAGGGAGATCCTCTATTTTTAAGAGAGAATGATGGAGGAATGAGAAAATGGGATGAATATGGGACTAAACATGAGCCAATGGAAAGGTGCCACTTGTCAACATGCTAGAGGAGGAGGAATGAGCACATTTTGGTGAATGTGCAAATAAATGTAGTTAGGTGGATATTTGAAATTTGAAATTTTGCTTGCACAAGAGGATGTGAAGGAGTTAATGCCACTTGGCTCAAGAAAAAGGACTTGTAAGAGATATAAATGCCAAGTTGGAGGACAAGTCCTTTTGGAGCCCGAGATTTCAAAATGAAGGAATATTCCAAAAAGATGCCCTTTTGAATGAAAATTGAGGATTTAATAAATCAATTAAATTGATTTACTTGTGTAAGTTGCAAAATCTAGAGGATTTGATGGATTAGTGTTAGAGTTAATTAGGATTTAATTAACTTATATGGAAATTAGCTGATTTGACACTTGATTTAGATTTTTAGATTTATTTAAATCAAATGAGAGGAATAATGGACATTTTAATTAAATAAAGTTTGATTTGTTTAATTAAAAGGGGTGATGTTAGATTTAATCAAATAGGGGGGACTTATTTAATTAAGAAAGAGAATGTGATTTAATAAACCAATTTATTTAATCAAAAGAGGAACATTAGGATTAAATAAAATTGATTTATTTAACCAAAGAGAAAATATTAGGATTAATTAAATAAAATGATTTACTTAATTAAAAGAGAATAATGATTTAATCAAATAAGATGATTTATTTAATTAAAAGAGGAATTATGATGAATTAATTAAATAAGGATTATTTAATTAACTAGTTAGTAAAGGAGTGATCAAGAAAGAACCGGTGTTAGTAAAAGATCAGGTGCATGATATAAATCAAGATAATTTCCGCGTCTACATTTTTCCCCTCTTTGAAGCAATGTATCTGCTACGTTGGTTCAAAGAATAACCTTGCCAAGATCAAAATTCAAAAAAATTATGAATTTTTCAGATGCCCCACTACTGCCCTAGCGGAAAAACTATGTTGGTATACTGCCCCCTCGAGAGATTGGATGAAAATTTGGATTTTTGGTGGAGATCTCGAAAAAAGATGACAAACTGCCCGAAGGGTTCAAAAAGGTTCCAGGATGCTGAAAACATGCCAAAACGTGAGAAAGACCTGAAACAAGCTTCGATTGGACAAAAACGAGATCAAGGGCACAAAACCCTAGCTGGACGGCCAAAACGGGGCAAAAAACCCTAATTTTCATGCTTAAATAACCCTCAAGGGGTCACTTTCCATTCATTTTCGCATTCACACCTTGAGTTTTCTAGCATTTTGAGCTCTAACAATGGTGCAAAGAGTGCTTCGTCGACACATTTTTGAGTGAGCTCGATTCTACCAGAGGCCTCTAGGCGTAGGACCAGTGGTATGTGATCCTTACCCAACTTTTACTTTCAATTTTTAGGTGCATTTATTACGCTAAAAAAGGTCAAAACCTTCAGCGTCGCTATATAGCGATGCTAAAGGTGCTTATTCAGTGACGCTAAAGGTCAAACAACACCGCCTTTGCTTATTGTGACGCCGCATCATAGTTAGGAATTAGGGTTTTAAAAGCCAAATGGTGATGCCCTACAAATGGTGGCACCGTGATCCAATTAGGATTTTAGGGTTTCCGGTCAAATAGGGCCACATGAGAAAATGGCGACGCCACGACTCAGTTTGCATCTTTGGGGTTCCAGCGTCACTGTTTGGAGTTTGCAAATAGCGATGCATTTGCAGATAGTGACACATATGATGTTTCAGTGTCAAAAAAACTCGAAACAGGATCCCGTCTTTTTTTGAAAGTTGACATCGTGGCTTTTCGTGTGCAGGAGGATAGAGAGCCCATTCACTCATGTGAGCATTGACCATCGATGCTCAACAGATTGATCAGACTGCACTAGTTTTTCTAGGAACATCATGGTGCGATCGACTTGTGGTACATCGCTTATGCATCGACTGTGAGGACCCACCTAGCTATGATGACCGCACTGGCCGAGAGGTGGCATAGTGAGACATCATCGTTCCATCTTCCCACCGACGAGGCCACCGTCACACTGGAGGATGTGTGGTGGATCTTCTAGATGCCGATCCATGGTGACCGAGTTATTTATGATCCAGATGCTGACACATATGTGTGCTTTAAGATTATGCAGACCGATGAGATTGTTTTCATTGAGGGGTAGATAGACCTTGAGTACTACAAGGGTCCCACTTTCTGACTGATTGTGGCTGCCATTATATCAGGTTTAGTAGTCCCAGATCAACGAGGCTATTATTTCAACCCAGGATGGGGTCTGGCTTGGGAGAAGATGCTCTTTAGGAGGACCTTGTTTGCATGGGGACCAGTGACGCTGGCCTCAATTTACCATGATTTACATGAATTTTCATATTATGACAATCGAGCCATTGGGGCCAGGGTCACACTTCTACACATCTGGGCCTAGGAGCACATTGCCGTGCTTCGCCCCATTGTTATAGTTGTTGATGTGGAGCCTGATGATCCAACAGTCTGGAGGTATCGAGGCGGTATCACTTTGAGGCACACAGGGCGGGTCAGTCTCCCTCACTGGAGGAGAGTTCTAGATGAGATGAGAGTTTTCACTTGGAGGCCTTGGCTACAGATGCTGGCTTGGTATGATGATGCTCAACAAATATTATTTGCTCGATAGGATAGGTTGATTCAGGGCCGAGAGCACACCATGATTGAGCGCTACCTACCAGATAGGATAGCTAGATAGTTTAGGGATGTTCAGGATTGTCCCGATGATCAGTATACAACCATTTTTGCTCAGTCCACCCGAGAGACTACATGGGGTTGGACAATCCCCACAATCGAGGCTGTGGATAGTTTCAAAAAGCTGGTGGCCCAACCATGGGCTTATGCACAAGGACCGGAGGATCCAGGCACTACACGTGCCTTCAATGATTGGTTCAGACCCCCTCTTAGATTGACAGTTCTAGGGGCAACACCCATGCGGTGGAGACCTCGAGGCAAGACAACAGGTCATGTGTGAGGGGGATATGATCCATGGGTACCTGGAGAGGGAGGCAGAGGAGGAGGAGGAAAACCTCCACATTAGCCAAATAAGAGGGGTAAACAAACACCACCTCGAGATTAGCTGCCGAGAGATCACCAATCGTAGCAGCCACAACAACCACCACCACCACCACAACCAGACCCATAGGATGCCCAAATACAACAGTTACAAGGGCAAG
>CM021110.1:375899540-375974804 GCA_007115665.2 Sequoiadendron giganteum
GATTCTCCCTTGTTTTTCTTGAGGTTGGAAAATTCCTCCAGGCTCATGTATATGCCCATGTTGAATGCGTAATTTTGCATGAAGACGTCCAAAATTTCTAGGAATTTATTGATTCCTGGAGGAAGTCGAGAGAACCATTCCATGGCCGAGCCAGCCAGACTCCGCGGGAAGAGCCTCATTAAATAAGAGTCATCATAGGCCACTTCCATGTAGTGCATGTGGAACTCCCTAATGTGATCTTCAAGGTTTCCAAGTCCGTGATACTTGTCAAATTTAGGGATCTCAAAGCCTTGAAAAAATGGCTTCATCACAATACTCCTGTTGAACAGATAAGGGCATAGATTCCCTTGTGATTTAGGGGTCTTCCCTGATTGGATGTCCAACACTTGTGAGAGATTTTTGATTTGGGTGGATAAATCACTTTGCGGGTCAGGTGGTGGGATGAATGTGTTTTGGGTTGGTGTAGCGACTTGGATGACGGGTGAGGTGACTTGCAGACTAGATGGTTCATTAGTGGGAGTATTTTGTGTAACTGATGCTTGTTGGTATGCTTGTATTTGTTGTTGGTCTTGTTGCTATTGTTGCACCAACAACGCTTATTGTTGGGCTTGGTATTGATATTATGCCAACAATGCTTGTTGTTGGGCTTGTTGTTGTGCCTGATATTGCTATAAAGCTTGCTGATACACCTGTTGTTGTAACAAGGCTTGTGCTTGAGCTTTCTACACTTGATGTTGGGCTTGTGCTTGCGCTTGTGCAACTTGGGTAGCTTGGGCGGCTTGAGCGACTTGAGTGGCTTGTTGTTGTTGTAATAAATCTTTTGCTTGCGCTTGGGCTTGTTGCTACTGTAGCAACGCTTGTGCTTGCACTTGGGCAACCTGTTGAGCTTATTGTGCGGCTTACTGCATTTGTGCTTGCTGTGCAACTTAATGGGTTTGGAATTGCTAGAGTTCCCTTTGATAAGCTTGTCGAGTTGCTTGCAAAGTGATGCTATATTGATTGGCCACGTTTGGATTTGGTGTCTAAGGTGGGGGATTCATAATGGTATGGGATGGTGTGATGAGACTATGAGGTGTTTGAATGATGACAATGGGTTGTGTGGTGGAGGGTATAGTGGATGAGATAGGTCCTTGGGAGACCACATTTTGAGATGTTGGGGATGGTGTAAGGGTGGATTGATATGTTTGGATTGGCACCACCTGTTGTTGCGATGTCGGTGGTATGCTTGGAGGATTTGGTACGCTTGGTAGATTGATTTGATTTGACTGATTTTGGATAAGTAAAGGGGGTTTCCCTAAACCAAGGATTGGTGCGGGTGTTGATGTTAGTGGGGGAAGTGGTTGAGGGATAGGTGGCATGATTCCTTGCAAAAGTGATGATGAGGGATCAAAGATTCCTCCTTGTCCAAATAAACCTACTTCCTCTTGTGATACCATGGGGAGAGAGACTTGTGCCCCAAGAGAATATGTCAGAGTCGCAGAGAAGGTTGATGAATTATTGGTGTCATGAAAGACAAGTGGAATATAGGGTTGTTTCGGATCTTGGGGGATAGATTGAGCTAGGATGGTGTTTGCATGCAAGTCTTGATTATTCACAAGGGGATGTGTCTGAAGTGCCTGAAGTAATGAACTTCCCTTGTTGACAATTGGTTGAGTTGGAGCAAGAGATGATGTGGGTTTGGGAATGGGTTGAACAATGCTTTGAAAAGATTGTGTGAATGAGACTAGGGGCATAATCCCAAGAGGTTGCTCCACAATAGTGTTTACGTCAAAATACGAAGGGAATTTAGCCCCTTCCTTTGCCAATTCTAGTATGTATTGTGAAGGATTGAGTCTCATCATGGCATTGGCAATTTTGTGATTCTCGAGATTTTGGACCATTTCTATGATTTCATCTTGAGTCATCCCCAAGAAATTATTGGTGATGTCTTCCACTTGACCTTCTTCTTGAGGATATTTCAGTAATAGAGGAAGATTGGTTGGGGGATTGCTAGATCCCATAAGATTGATTTTGGGTGCGGTTTGACTCAAGTCACTTGAAGTATATGTTTCCTTGTTGGCTTCCATGTTCTTCTTGTATTGAGATCGAGTTTGCACCATAAAAGAAGGATCAAATTTTAGGTACAAAGAAGAAAAACCAAGTTTGTCCAAGGATCAAAGAATGGTGATGAGATAGATGAAGGGTGGATGGTGTGAATGATTAAACTCTTAAGAATCCTTAAGGGACACCAGACTTTAGGACTTTCGGATTTTTGATTTTTGATTTGATTTGTTTTGGATTTGGATTTGGATAATGAACTCATAAATCCCAAGATATTGGATGTTGTGAATGGTGAACCTATACCTACATAAACACAAGAGAACACAAATATAGTTAGATTATTATGCAAGTTAGATCAACACTCCCCATGAAATTATTTTCAAACATGAAAATAGGAAATAAATGAAGAACACAACAATAAAAGCTAATTAAATCCTATTCTAATGAGAAAAATCTCAATCCCATGGGGAATTGGTGCCATTTTGATGTGGAAAATGGCCCTTTCCCAATTCCTTGCAAGCTTTGATGATCAATTTGATACTCCTTGATGAAATTTCTCCATAACCTAGCTATGAGAATATGAAATTTGATGAAAATACCTAAGGATGGATGAAGATGCATATGGAAACATTGAAGATAATGAGGTTGCATAAGTTGTGGATCCAAAATTCAAATAAGAGTCTCCTATAAATAGGAGAAAATGATGGAAGAAGATGCAAAATGGATGAATGTGGGACAAAAGACCAACCAATGAGAGGAGGCCACTTGTCCACATGTGATTGGAGGAGGAATGGGCACATTTTGATGAATGTGCACATAAATATGATTAGGTGGAATTTGAAATTTGTGAAATGACAAGTTGGAGGGAGAGAAGAATGGTGTAAATGCCATTTGGATCAAGGCAAAGGATAACCATTGAGGACTTTAATGCCTTGTTGGATGTACTCATCCCTTTTGGAGGGATTTTCAAATTTGAGGAATATTCCTTTATTGATGCCAAGTTGAGAGAAAATATAGAAATTAATAAATCAATTAAATTGATTTATTGTGCAAGTTGCAAAATCTAGAGGATTTGATGGATTAAGATTAGCATTAATCAAGATTTGATTAATTTAGGTGAAGATTAGCTAATTTGACAATTTTGACTTAGATTTTAGGATTTAAATAAAGCAAAATGAGATGAATAATGGATTTAGATTTAATTAAATAAAGATTGCTTTATTTAACTAAGGAAAGTGGTGTTAGTTTTAAATTAAATAAATATTGATTTATTTAATTTAAAGAAGATGACTTTAGAGAGTAATTAAATAAAGTGAATTATTTAATTACAAGAGGGACTATAAGATTAATTAAATGAAATGATTTATTTAATTAATAGGAGATGACGATTTAATCAGATAAATTTGATTTATTTAATTAAGAGAGGAAATATGATGAATTTAATCGAATAAAGATTATCAATTAAATTGATTAGTAAAGGAGATGATTTTGGAAGAAATGATGTTAGTAAGATCAGGATTAGATGTGTAAGATCAATCTTTTTTTTATTCTGTGTCTACATTTTGCCCCTCTATGAAGCAATGCATGTGTTGTGTTGGTTCAAAGAATAAACTGCCTAGATCAAAATTCATTTTTAAAATTTTTTTCAGATGCCCTACTGCTGCCCCAGTGAGAAGGATTATGTTGGTATACTACCCCCTCAAGAGATCAAACGAAAATTTGGATTTTTGGGGGAGATCTCAAAAAAAGAGGACAAGGTGCTTGACGAGTCCAAAAAGGGTCCAAGATGCCAAAAAACATGCCAAAATGCCAAAAATGATGCAAAACGACCCTCGGTCGGGCAAAAATAGGATTGGGGGCCAGGGAAAACTTTAGTGGTGAATCTTCCCCAATTGGCGAATAATTGAAATCGGGACCTCCAGAAATGGCGAATGCTACAAGCTAAAAATGATGCTGAATCGCCAGGATTTTACAAAAAAAATAAATCATGTCGATTAATTTGCCTATGTATTATATTTTAGACAATACGTCATTGGAACTGATTCGCCATAAATTTATACTATAATCACAAATATCGATTATATTCGCCAGTAATATTATATTTCTACCATTAATTTTGGGGAAATATCGCCACAATAATAAATTATAGTTTAATTTCAAGGATATTTTAGCCTTGAATAGGGCTTTTATTTATTTCCATCAAATCATCGCGTAGCTTTTTAATCAAACGGTTGTAGGTTGAATCCGCGGCCTAATACACACATGCCTTTTAAAAGGCATGTGCATATTAGGTCACAGAATCAACCTGCAGTTGTCCAATTAAAAAGCTAAATTGCTAATCGATGGTAACATTTACACTTTTCATTTATTCTTACTTTTAAGGTCAAATTTAAAAAAAACACTTAATCCGTGTGTTATCCAATGCATTTTTGATACTGAATTTAAAAAACACTTAATCCGTTGTCCCCTCGACCCCCACAAGGGGGATTTTCCCCTTTGACCCCCATAAGGGGCATTGCCCCTTGACCCCATCGGTGGTTGCCGCCCCTGGGCCCCTACTTCAATATTACAGAAAAAAAAAAATGGGGGAACTGCGCCGACCAACTATGCAAATTTTTAAAGGAGAGATTCACCACTGTAATTAATCTTTTTAGTGAATATTCACTAGGATTTTCCACTGTGATTATTATATTTACGTATTATTCATTAAGATTCACCAAGATTTTACAAACTTTTTTAATAATGTGCATTGATTCGCCAAAAAAATTAATAATATTTTTTAAATAAAAGGAAAGATTTTCCAGGATTTTACACCTTCACCGAGGGGGGGGTTTCTTAAAGTTGAGCCTATCAGGGGCCCAAAAACCTAGTTGGACGGTTAAACAGGGTCAAAAAACCCTAACTTTCAGGCTTAAATAGGCCCCAAGGGGTCACTTTCAATTCATTTGTACACTTAGCTTTTAGACATTCTACATTTTTGAGCTTTGAGCACTAATCGAAATGGTGCAACGAGTGCTTCCATGACATGTGTCAGATCGAGTGCGAGTGTACCACTGGCCAGTCAGTGTAGGACCAGCGGTATGTGACCCTTACCCGAATTTTCATTTTGATTTTTACGTGCATTTAATAGGGTCAAACGGTCAATTTAAGTCAAGTGACGTAGTTTAGTGCCGTTGGAAGGATAAAATCGGTGCCACATTTACAAATTGCACCGCCGCGTGACCTAGTTTGGAATTTAGGGTTAGGGGTCAAAGTCAGGCGCTTGTGCAAACTGCACTACTGTGAGCCAATTTGGAATTTAGGTTTTAGGGGTGCTGTCAAATTGTGACGCGATGATGCAGTTTGGAGTTTAGGGTGTCAAACTGCGTCGTGGCGGCGTATTTTGGAATTTACAAATTGCGCCACAATTGTGAAAACTTAGAACGAGACCTCGATTGTTTTTTGAAACTTGACGCTATGGTTTTTCTTATGTAGAAGGACCTCGGGATATTGCATTCATGGGAGCACTAGTCCCTAGTTCTCAGTCGGTTAGTTGACATGCATGACCTGCTCTAGGAGCACCTTGGGGCGATTGGGTTGTGGTATATTGTCTATGCACGTCCCATCTGGACACACCACATTTACCCACACAGAGGCATGCGACATCCCTCACAAGAGGAGGGTTATTGATGAGATGATAGTGTTCACTTGGAGGCCCTGGCCCGACATGCCCGCCTGGTATGATGATGTATAGAAGCTATTATTTCCACGGTAGGACATATTGATGTAGGTTAGGGAGAATACCATGATAGAGCGGTATCCCCTAGATAGAGTTTCTAGGCAGTTCAAGGATAGGAAGGACCGTCCCAATGACCAGTACGTGGCCATCTTCACCCGCACTATGAGGGAGACAATATGGGGCAGATCGATCCTAAACAATGAGGCCGTTACCTCATTTTGACAGCTGGTGGCCAAACCCTAGCCATATGATTAGGGTCAGAGGATGTACGAGTGACAATAACTTATACAACATGGTTCAGAGCACCCCTACGACTGACAGATCCATGTGAAACGCCCCTATTGCGGAGGCCTAGAGGCAGATCAATAGGCCAAGGGTGGGGAAGCAGAGGAGATGGAGATGGGGATCAGTAGAGGGATCGAGGGAGAGGGCCAGGGGGAGGAGGAGGACCACCTCCACACTAGCCAAAGTGGAGGGTATAGGTGGATCAAGTGCTTGAAGATGGGGACTAGCAGAGGGATGGGGATCAACAGAGAGATGCCCCAAGGGATCCGCAACAATAGCCTCCACCACTATAGCCAAACCAGAGGGATGCCATCATACAATAGCTTCAGGCATAGGTGTAGGTGCTCACGGTTGAGAGGGACCGGGCTAGTTAGCAGGTCCAGGCCCTCACCACAGAGAGAGATTAGGCCCAATCAGAGCGGGACCAAGAGATAGGCCAGAGATGACAGCTTGAGAGCATGGCCTCTACCTCCAAGGGCAGGATAGTTTCAACACAAGTATACCATGAGGCAGTTAGAGAGGTAGATTACTATAGGTTGCACTACTGACAGGCTATACCAGCAGGGGCTTAGGTGCCATATTTTTCATAGCAGACAGGCATGAGGCAACCCGAGGATCATGCTGAGAGACAAGAGGGTGAGGGGTTCAGCTAGTAGGGCTAGCTACCATTTTGTATTCAGAGAAAAAATTATTTTTGAGGTCCACGAGCTCCATTTTTGATAGCCCTATGGGCCTTTGTATACTCCGATTGATACATACACATTTGATCCTGATTTTTTTTTGTACCATGATAGTTATAGTTTTGGTGATATATATGAGATGGTTCGATTTATTTATGAGACATGCCTTATTTTACTTATGCATGATCGATGGATGTATTTAATTTCCTATATGCTATGTAGATGTTATGAATCTATCTCATGTGATGCATGTGTTTATTTATGCAATGTAATGCGATGTATGTTTCTATGTGATGCGATGATGTGATGCAGTGATTATGCATATATTTCATGGATGCATTTCTTTTTGTATATTCTCTCATGCAGAATGTGATGATGTATATTATGACATGATGATGCAGATGTATGTTTATGAGATGCTTAATGAACCTATGTGATACATAATTGCTTTTGATGTGATATGATTATAATAATGTATGATACGAGATGACCTATGATATGAAAATATTGATATATTTTGTGATTTATGAATGTAATGCAATAATATGGATGTAATGGTACAAATGCAGTGACATGAATGTAATCTTTTAAGATGATGTGATATGTAATGCACATGAGATGATGATGATGTGAGATGATTATGCGATGCAATGTTTATGAAATAATATTTTGTGATGTGTAAATAATATGATACTGTGAGATGATTATGACATGTAAATGATTATGATACATAGCGAGATTGTTATTATGTGATATGAATACGCATATGTTTAACAATTTATGATGTATAATGATAATGCATGTGAGATAATATGTGATTATTCAATGGATTTTTTATTAATGCCCATAATGAATGCAAATTTATGATGTTTATCAATCCATATTAATGATGAAATGTAATGCATTTATGTTTCCTATATGATATGCATTATGCCTTATGCTGATGGTCTGTGGATGTAGGGAAGATGTATTAGTGATGTTTTTGATTAACTGCCATGGTACCATGTTAGCGTGAAGAGAAGATAGAGGAAAATAGAGAGAGGATCCAACACCTATATTATTTATGATGATGATGATAATGATGATTTGCTTATCAGGAATTGGGATTTTAAAAGGGCCATTTACCTTATGTTTGATAATACACATAGGTATGATGCATCAAGGTATAAAGAACCAAGATGGCACTGTACCTAGTGTGATGGACTTTGACTCGACAATCAGATAGGAGTACTCCTGTTCACACCTGACATGCAAAACCTTATTCATAATGTAGCTCAAATATTGTAAAAATATTGGACCAAAACATAGAAAAGAAATCCTTCCTATGCGGTCAACAAGACACCTAAAACACCCTCCCCACGAACCAAATAAAGCATGCATGATGAAGTTATTTTACAAGAATATCCAAAAAGAACAATAGATAAAAAAGATATTGATTGTTGCCCCATTCCTTTCTCTCTAAAGCTTTTTTTGATTAGGCATCATTGATAGGTCATTGGAATGAACACAATAAGATAAATCAAAAGAACAAATCACATAAACAAACAAGCTAATGTCATTCATACCGCTAGCCAAGACTAAACTACGGTGATACTTGATGTTGATGTCCATTGTAGGAAGGATGCATCCTAGGACATGTTATTATCATATGATTTAAGATTTGACTGGATGATAAGATTTTGATACTCAGAATTGATTAACTTGCTTACTTACTGACCTAGGCTTGAGACTTCGCTGATTAGGTTTTCACTTTTAGAAACTGCTAGACTTGCTTCTGACTGGTTTACCAAAGGATGAAGATGATGATTGATTTATTATGAATGAGATTATTTCAGGTGAAAGTGAGATGAGGATAGATGGATTTTTCAAATATTTGGATGTTTTTGGTATTTTTGAATGATTTGAGGCTATTTTTTGGTATTTTTGAGATGTTTTATAAATGTTTGGATTTTCAAAATTTCCAATGTTTTTGGATTTTCTGAGATTTCGACCAAGAACCTAATCTAAAGACCTATCCTAGGGGTCTCAGGATTTGATCAACATATTAGCCTTGCCTACGTTATATACGTAGAGACCATGTAGTTCGATTGACACAAACTCGGTTTATTGATGAGATATGAGCAAATGGATTGCCAGCTCGATGTGATGGAATTCTAAAGGACTGACCTAGGGTGTCCCGGGGGAGGATCCAAGATAAAACTTGCCTACGTTCAAGCTCAAAGATGACGTAGTTCGATAAGATGACTCGATTTTGACCTTTTGGATTTTTGACCCATTTTTGGATTTTTTTAGATTTTTGATTTTATGAATGTTTTTTGATTTTTTGATTTTAAGTAAGATTGTAAGAACATACACAAATCCGATCTTATGCAAGTAAAAGAAAATTCCCCCAGTGTGATGCGATAGACTAATTCGATATAGGTAGGACAAACTGACCTTTGGAATGTGCCAAGTAGTACTAGGGTGGAACATGATATGAACATAAGATCAAGCTATGATACAAACACGCATGGATGGATGGAAGGATGAGATGGATGAAAGGTGATGGTAGCAGATGCAAAATAAGCCACAAGGATCATGGTGGATGGAAAATTCTTATTTACACAAGGCGCCTATTTTCCAGGTTTTCACCAAGGTACTTGCCCAAAGCGCCACTGAAGTGGTTTTCACTAGAGGACAATTTTTTTCTCTTTACTATTTTTCAATCCTTTTTTTGTTTTGTTTTGTTTTTTTTTTAATATCTTTTGATTTTTTTGTATTTTTGGTTTTACCCTTAAAAGATCAGGCATAAAACTTTTTGAGATGTGAGCCATTCATGGGTTCTTGTAGAGGTTCCCCTTTGGGCGTTGATAGCTGGTATGCTCCTGATTTGTAGCTTGCGGTGATGATGAATGGCCCCAACCAGTTGGGCTCAAAATTGCCCTTGTCATCTAGATTTGGCACATTCCTTTGATTCTCCTTCAGTACTAGCTCGCCGAATTGGAAGGTCCACCTCCTGATTTTCTTGTTGTAGCTTCACTTAAGGCAGTTCTGATAGAATTACAAGTGGTTTAAGGCATCCATACACCGCTCATCTAGAAGTTCCAACTCATTTAATCGTGAGACCCGATATTCTTCATCTGTTATGAGATTTTGCAGTGATATTCTCAGGGACGGGAGCTCAATCTCAATGGGGAGTATGGATTTTGATCCATAAACTAGGGAGAAGGGGGTGGCACTTGGTGTGCAGATGCTTGTGCAGTAGGCCCATAAGGCAGGATTTAGTTGTAAATGCCAATCACGACTAGTGTCATTGACTGTTTTCTTGAGGATTTTCAAGATGGTCTTGTTGGTAGCTTCTGCTTGGCCATTGCCTTGGGGATAATACAGAGAGGAAAAGCGATGTTGGATATTGAATTTTTGGCATAAGTCACGAACATCTTGATTTTTGAAAGGTGTCCCGTTATCTAAGATAATGGCCTGAGGGACAAAGTATCAGAAAATAAGATAATTCAGGATGAACTTGGATATTTTCTTTCCTATTACATATGTCATGGGAATGGCTTTGACCCATTTCATGAAGTACTCTGTGGTAGTGATGATAAACTTATGGCCATTGGATAAGGTGGGAGTGATTTTACCAATAAGATCAAGCCCCCACTATGAAAAGGGCCAAGGTGTGGTAATTGGGTTGAGTTCTTGAGGTAGTGCATGGATGAGGTCCCCATGCTACTGACATTGCAAACACCTTTTGACATAGTCATGTGCTTCTCTTTCCATTGTCGACCAATAGTATCCCGTCCTCAATAGTTTCTTGGCCAAGGTCATACTGCTTGAGTGTAAACCACAAATGCCATTATGTACCTCAATTAAAGTAGTCAAGGCCTCCTCAGTGTTTAGGCAACATAAAAGGTTCCCTTCAATGCTCCTACGGTATAGGGTATCTCTTAAGATGACAAAATGGGATGAATTTTTGACAAAGGCTCTTTTGAGGTTCAGGGTTATGTCAGTGGGGAGAACTCTTATCTTCAAGTAAGTGTAAATATCATGGTACTAGGGATCACCGAGACCAAAAATTTTGCACACAAATTCGGACTTTGGTACCTCAAATGCTAGTACGAGAAGCTGCTCTACGATGAATTCTTTTTTTGGGATGTTGTACAAAATCTCTAGGAATGATCTGATCATAGCCATTGCATCTGTTGCTCTATTGTTTGCTCTGGGTAGCTGTTCAAATGTGATATCAATGAAGGAATCCTTGAGACTCTCCACCAATTTCTTGTATGGAGTCAACTTGTCATCCTTTGTTTGATATTCATTATTTACTTGGTTGATTACAAGTTGTGAGTCCCTGTAGACCTTAAGTTCCATGATCTGCCATTGCACTGCAATTCTCAGTCCTATGACGAGGGCCTTATATTCCATGATGTTTTTTGTGTAAGGGAATGACAGTTTGTATGATTTAGGTATGCAGTCCCTTTGTGGAGTGATGAAGAAGATTCCCTCTCCTGACCCATGTTGTGTGTAGGATCCATCAAAGTACATCTTTTAGTGATCTGCTGCACTAAGGTTGGAGATTGATTCATCGGGGAACTCTGAAACAAGTGGGTTCTCTACATATATAGGTGCTTCTACCAGTTGATCTATGATTAATTTTCCTTTGATGGACTTGCATTCTAAATACTCAATGTCATGCTCTGTCAGGATCATGACCCACTTTTCTGTTTGTCCCGTGAGAGTTGCTTTGGAAAGTAAGTACTTGAGTGGATATATCTTTGCAATGAGCTTGACCTGATGTGCTAGCATGTAATGTTTGAACTTCTAAGCTACAAACACAACTGCTAGGCAAGCCTTCTCAATGGGTGTGTAGTTCAACTCATGGACCACCATGGTCTTGCTGGTGTTATATATCTCTCTCCTTGTTTTCATCATGCTAGGCTAAGAGCGCCAAGGGCTATTGTTGTTGCTGATATGTATAAGATCAGGGGTTTGCCTAGAGTTGGTGGCATAAGGAGTGGTGGTGTGAGAAAATACTCCTTGATCTTGTTGAATACCTAGTCAGATTTCTCATTCCATTTGTATGCTACCCCTTTGTGGAGTAGATGAGAATATGGGATTGCCTTGTCTACTAGTTGCACTATGAATCAATGAATGGACTGGAGTCTTCCCTGTAGGCCTCTTAGCTGCTTCAATATCCTGGGTGTCTCCATTTCGAGGATTACTTTGAATTTGTCAAGGTCTACCTTGATTCCTCTCATGGATACAATGTACCCTAGGAGATTGCATGATTGTACCTTGAAGACACACTTCTTTGGATTGAGTCAGACCTTATATTTTTCTATTTTGTCAAAGATGGAGCTTATAGCTAATATATGGTCTCATCTTTTCCTTGAATTTGCTAGTATGTCATCCACATAATCTTCCACAGTCTTGTGAATCATATCATGAAAGATTAATGTCATGGTCCTCTGGTAGGTTGCTCCTGCATTCTTCAACCTGAATGGCATCATATTCCAACAATATGTCCCCCATAGACAAGTGAAAGTTGTCTTGTGTTGGTCTTCTTTAGCTATCATGATTTGATTGTATCCTGAGAATCCATCCATTAATGATAGAATCTCATGTAATGCTATCATATCCATGATCATGTCAATGTTTGGGAGTGGAAAATCATCCTTTGGACATGATTTGTTTAGATCTCAGAAGTTCGTGCAGATGCAGATGCCCCCAGTGGGTTTTGAAATAGGTACAAGGTTTGAGACCCACTCTGGATAATTGATTGGCCATATGAACCCTGAATCTAGGAGATTTTGTAATTCCATTTTGACCAACAATGCTATTTGGGGATGAATTTTTCTCAGATTTTGTCTCACAGTCTTCACTTCAGGATATACAACTAGGTGATGAACTACAACTTCTGGATCAAGCTCGGGCTTATCAGCATAAGTCCATGCAAATTTTACCTTTCTTTCCTTTAGGAACACAACTAGGAGTTCCCATTCTTCTGTGAGAAGTGACTTGACATAGAATGTTATGTGCGGTAGTTCCTTTGTTCCCAAATTGACTGGATTGCACTATTTTTCCAGAACCACTGAATTTTCCTGGTGAATGGCACTGAGAGGAAGATTGAATCCTTCATCCTCCACCGCCTCGAATAGGTTTTCACCATTGGATACATCCTTTATTTTTACTATTTTCAAGTCAAAGAGTACCACTGTGTGGTTTTCACTCAAAGACCTTGAGATTATTCTCAATTTATCATTTTTGAGACTGAAGGATTCAATCTTTTCCTCATAATAGGCTTGTGTATCTAGTATGATGTCAAACCCAATTTTATGGTCTCCATATGGCACCGTATCCTACAATCCCATGAATTTTGAGAGTGCCTCATCATTTTCAAACGTGTCCAGAATTGGTGGTCCTCATTGGTTGTAATCGATGAGTTGAGGATAGACTAGGTTTATTTCATGGGTTTGATGATCTGACTCAAAAGATAGTGTACTGATCATTAATAGGGAGGAATCTTCAAAAAACATAGGCAATTCAATAAGGGTATCCTCATCACTATCACTACAGACATGAGTTATGTCAAAGCTAAAGTTGTCTATGACTTGACTTGTGGTTATGGGTAACTGAAGGGTGATTGTTGATAGTTGAGGGGGAGTTTTGACTGCTTTAATGGGGGGAATTCTTTCACGTATGGTTACACTCAGAGGGGTACACCCAAGGCCAAGATTCTTCATGTGCTTTCCCATAATGATAGGTTCTAGTCGGCCATTGCTGTTCTTTCCAAGACTTTCATTCCTATTATGGACCATGCCCAACATTAATTGAAGTCCTCTATTAGCATCATTCATAGGAAGGGTTGGTACAGGTCTCTCATCTTGATAGAGGAGAGTGGGTATGTCTCTCTCATCCACCACTTCTTGGCCTAGATCCTCCCAACTTCTGAATCGAGAGGGATCCACCTTGAAGGTTCGAGCTATTGTATTAACGGGCCGCGACTATCCATGGGATCTACGGGATTGAGGTAACTACCCTACCACAAAGTCTCCTTTCTTCATTTTGTAATACCCACAGTCGTTGTCTTGGATTATGACCTTGATTTAAGATATATTAGGAATGGCGGGTGTCTTCATCCCAGAAGTGGAGGCTATTTTGGCTGGGCCTTTATACAGAGTTGAAGGGCCTTCATCGTTCTTTGAGACTTGGGGGATTTTATAATATTTTGCTTCCAGGGTTTTGCAATAGGAAAAGGGCTCAAGATCACCGTAGATTGTGACCTCTTGATTTTGGTATGAGAACTTGACGCACTGATGGAAGGTTGATGCAACTGCTTGTATCCCATGGATCCATGGATGCCCTAGGAGGATATTATAAGGTAAATCAAGGTCTAGGACCTAGCATGTGGTTTCCATAATGGCCAACCCTACTTGAATAGGGAGTTCGATAGTGCCCTAAGACACTCTTTCGTGATCATCATAAGATCTGATTGTGATGCCCTTTCCTTTTTCAATGCAATCCTCAGAGAGTCCTAGATTCTTTTTGAGCTTGAGAGAACAAATGTGGAGACCTACACCCCCATCCACCAAGATCCTTTTTACTTTGTTTTTATGCACTAGGACCTTAAGGTGGAGTGCATGATTGTGAGATGGTTGGGTGGGGAAGTCCTGATTAAAAAATGTGAGGAGATTTGGGGTGGTAATGTTTCCGAGCATAGCTTGGAATTGTTTGGTATCAAGATTGGCAGAGATGGTGGATGAAGCCAATGATTCCTCAAGGATTTCTCTATGGGTGGATGAAATCTTTAGTAACTCCATGATGGAGATCTGAGCAAGAGTTATTTTAAACTAGTCTAAGACATTGTAGCCATTAGGAGCGGATTTGTGATTTGAGGTGGGTGTCCTAGGTGGCTGTGATGACCTAGTAATGGTGACTTTGCCACCGTGTGTGGTGACTCCACAATCAAATTTGGCTCCCTTGATACTAACAATAGTGATCCATTCATCCAGGGATGCGACAACTTGATTGTACACATGGTTCACATTGGCGTAATTTTTTTTCCCTTTGTTATTTTCTCAGTTATGATTCGGCATCAGATTTGTGTAGATCTTGAGATCTTGATTTCCTGTTGGTTGTTCCACATTTATGATCTTGTTGTTGATGAGGTCTTGGATTATATTTTTTAGCTTCATGCAATTGGTTGTTGTGTGCCCCTTGATTTTATGATAATCACAAAGGAAATTTTCATTGTACCAGGGTATTTTTACTTGGGGTTCTTGATAATTCTCATAAGTGGGGATTTTTATGAGATTCTCGTTTACCAATTTCTTCATAACAGATTCAAATGATTCCCCAAGGGCTGTGAACTTCCTCTTGGGGTGATATTTTTTTCACGGAGGTGGTCCCCCTTGATTACTCAGATTGTTGATTTGATTATTGGTTGGTTTTTGTGCTGTTGCATTGGTTTGCGTGTTGTTATGATTATTATTTTACGGTTGTTGATATGTTTGGATGTTCTATTTTGGTGTATTGATTATGACCTTGGCATCAACCAATCCATCATTAGTGACATTTCTATTTTGTCACCCATGTGTGAGGTTTTTCATTACAATTGGTGGAAGTGTGGTTGTCTTCATGTTCTTGATATGTGGGTGTACCCCCTTGTGTAATAAGAGCTCATTCGATGTTGAGAACCTCGGGGATCAATTGGTCATAAGTGGTGATGCACTACATTTTTAGATGGAATGCCAAGGTTTCTCAAGATTGGAAATGATGGTGCAATTATTTTGCTCTTCTGGCATGGCCCACTTGCTCCGATTGGCCTTCGATCGCCATCGTTGTAGGAAGGAAGTGAATGATTCCCCCTTTCCTTGTTTGAGTGTAGATAGTTCCTCTAGAATAACATCCATGCCAATGTTGAATGCATAATTCTTTATGAATGCGTCTACAATCTCTTGGAACATTTTGATGATGATAGGCAAGTGAGAGAACTACTCCATGGTAGCACCAACCAAGCTTCGAGGAAATAGCCGCATTAGATATGTATCGTTATATGTGACTTCCATAAAATGTACTTGGAATTCCCTGATGTGATCCTTAGGGTTTCCCAACGCGTGATATTTGTGAAATTTAGGGATTTAAAAACCCTTTGGGAATGGTACCATTGCAAGGCTCCTTTTGAAAGGATAAGGACATATGTTGCTTGGTGTCCTTGTTGTTTTTCCTAATTGGAGATCCTGCACTTGTTGTGAGAGAAATTTGATTTGTGCTGTCACATTGTCTTACAGATCAAGAGGTGGAGTGAATGTGTTACGAGGTGGTTGAGGTGTTTGATTGATAGGTGGAGCATTAGGAATTTTGGTGGGAGTTTTTTGTAAGCTTCACTATGTGATTAAAGCTTACTGATAAGCCTACATTTTCTATTGTGCCAACAACACTTGTTGTTGGTCTTGTTGCTGCTATGCCAACAATGCTTGTTGTTGGTATTGCTACTGCTGTGCCAACAAGGCTTGTTGTTGGGCTTGCTTTTGAGTTGCTTGCTGTTGTGCTTGATACTATTGTAGGGCTTGTTGATATTCTTGTTTCTATGCTGCTCACAATTGTGCATGGTACTAAGCTTGCACTTGCTGAGCTTGATATTGGGCTTGAGCTTGAGCCTGGGCTTGTTGGGCTACTTGTGCAACTTGGGAAGCCTGTGTGGCTTGTACAACTTGCTATTGTTGCAGTAAAGCTTGATCTTGGGCAACTTGTTGCGCTTGTTGTGCTGCTAATCATGCTTGCACTTGTTGGTTTTGAATTTTATGAAGTGATTTTTGATAGGTGGCTTGTTGAGCTTCTTGCAACGCGATGCTAAAGGAGTTTTCCATGTTGGGTTTTGGTGGTGGTGGTGGATTAGGAATAGTGTTTGATGTTGTGATGAGAGGGCCCATTGTATTGATAATTGGGGTTTAGGTGGCAGATGGTGTGATGTTTGGTCCTTGGGAGACCATGTTTTGAGATATTTTGGGGATGGTAGATGATGTGTTGATTGATGGGGTTGCTTGAATGGTTGCCACCTACTGTTGTGATATTGATGGTAGGATGAGAGGATTTGGTATGATGTTCTGATTTATGATTGGGGGGTTGCTCAGATTTTGCTAATTGATGGAGGGTAAAGGGGGAAGGCCTAACCCAAGGGGTGATACAGATGTCAGTGGAAATGGTGGGAATGGTGGAAAGATGGGTGGTGTATTCCCTTGGAGAGATGATAATGATAATGAGGGGTCTACGATTCGCCCTGCTCCAAATAATTCACCTTCTCCTTGTGAGATCATGGGGAGAGAGGTTTGCATGTTGAGAGGATAAATCGGTGTTGTGTGAAAAGAATTTGGATGGGTAGGATCATGAAATGCAAGCGGAATGTATGAGTGCAATGGATTCAGAGGGATGAATTGGCCCAATATGGTGTTCGCATCCAAATATTGGTTATTCACAAGGGGATGTGCTTGAAGTGCATGACGCAATGAGCTTCCCTTGTTGACGATTGGTTGAGTTAGAGCAATGGATGATGTTATTTGTGGGATGCTTTGAGTGATGCTTTGAAATGGAGGTGTAAGTGGGATTGGAGGCATGATCCCAGGTGGTTTCTCCACAATAGTGCTTACGTCTAAATTGGAGGGGAGTTTATCCCCTTTTTTTTCCAACTCAAGCATGTATTGGGAGGGATTGAGCCTCATCATGGCATTGACAATTCTGTGAGTTTCGAGATTTTGCACTATTTTCAAGATTTCATCTTGTGTCATCCCTAGGACATTATTGGTGATGTCCTCTATTTGATCTTCCTCTTAAGGATCTTGTGATGATAGAGGAAGATTTCTTAGGGGATTTCTTCATCCAATGGGATTCATTTCGAGAGAAGTTTGGCTTAAATCACTTGAAGTTGACGTTTCTTTATTGATTTCCATGTTCTTCTTGTGTTGGGATCTAGTTTGCACCATAAAATAGGGATCAATTTTCAAGAATATGTGAGATGAACCTCTAATTCTTTAGATTGATCTAACTTTAAGCACAAAAGAGAAAAAACTAGGATGATTAAGGATCAAAGGTGATGATGAGATAAATGAAAGATGGATGATGCGAATGATTGAACTCTTTGAGAAATCTTGAAGGGGATACTAGACTTTAGGACTTGATTTGATTTGATTTGATTTGATTTCAACCTTGGCTTGATTGGATTTTGATTTGGATAGTGAACTCATAAAATCTAAGAGGTTGGATGTTGTCCTAGAGTAGACTTGTACACAAGATGATAATTTGACTAAGTGTGTAAAGAAGAATTCATCTAAACACCCGTAGTCAAACAAGACGATTTGGATTTGATTTGCCCTTGGATTTTGGATAATGAACTTATAAACCTCAAGATGCTGGATGTTATCAAGAGGTAAAATTGTTCACAAGGATTGATAATTTGATCAAATATGTGGAGAAGGATTCATCTACACACATCTAACCAAACAAGATGATTTGGATTTGCCAAAAGTCTAGCATGAAATATTTTTTCAAGATTTCCAAGGGTTGTTAGTGAGATGATTTTGATTTAATGTTCGAAGGATGGATGAGAATGATGACTTTGATCCTATATTAGACCTAGATAGAACTCCTTTCTACAAGACCTCGATATTGAAGAACATGCTTGGTACTCCCTATGTGAGAAAATAAAACTTTTGAAAGAGACTTGGGTTTTGTTGACGATAAAACTCATACAAATTAGGATTGTTCATTGATGCACGTTTGTAAAAGTTGAAAGTCAATATTTCTCTAAATTCGTAGAGCATAGAAAAATGTTTCTTGTGAGCCTTTTGACTAAGACCTTTGGATTTTGGTTTTCGGATTTTGATCTTTCGGGAAATCATTTGGAAGAACACACATGTGGGGTTCAATTGTTCCTTAGCTTTGCTTAATGACTTCCTTTTAACACAAACAATTCTTGATGAGCTTTTCAAATTAGATGTCTAATGTCCTAACTTCTTCTCATCCCACAAATTCCATTATGTGGGAATCAAGGAAATCAAGGCAAAATTTCCCTATTGTTGACTCTAGTGAGAAAAAATTATGATATAAATCCAAATACTTAGAAGCCTCTAAGGATGAAATCCCTAGGGAAAGCAAGAGCACTTGGATTTGTCCATAGGTATTTGTTCCCCCTAAAGGGTTTGAAATTTTGAAGACCTTCTGAATGTTTGTTTTTCAAGAATTTTAGATCCAAGAAAAGTATATTGATTTCAAAGAATATGCACAACCCTATGGATGAAATGAGACAATATTTGTTGAGTTCCCACTTGG
The DNA here is from genome assembly GCA_007115665.2 of Sequoiadendron giganteum. NCBI lineage: Eukaryota > Viridiplantae > Streptophyta > Pinopsida > Cupressales > Cupressaceae > Sequoiadendron > Sequoiadendron giganteum. The sequence goes on from CM021110.1 coordinate 375,918,567, forward strand.
ATAAATCAAGCTACACCTACTCTTAGTGGATGATTAGATGCTTGATCACACATGCTCCCCCTTATAGTGCACTCACTTCTTGGGTCAACCAAGCATTAATACCTATGAAACTCCCATGTCATACTTCTCATCTCTACCAAGAGCCGTAAAAATGTGGGATGGCTTTAGAACAATCGTTCTTGCATCAACAAATAGATAAGGTTTTTGGATTTTACACGATTTTGGCTCTTAATCAAGGCACCCATTCAAAAAGCCACATGAGAGGCAAGATCAACTCATATAAAGAGTATCACTTTCTTGTCTGTAGGAGTTCCTATAATGATGATATTTACTCAAAATTCAAATTTATATACTGGTTGGGAGAAGCTTGGCGTTTAGCTCGTTACTGGTTTGAGTCGTTCCCTTGGGGTGAGTACTTTTTCCCACCAAGGCAGACTCTCTGAGGGTGAACAAAAGTGAAGAAGTGTATTTGTAGTTCGACCACCTAATGCATTTCGGTGGGACCACACACAATACCTTTTCTTCACACTCGCAAGGTTTGTTCAATTTTAAGAATCCAAATTGAAGTGTGGAGGTAATTACTTATTCAACCTAATATCACAAAAATACTTTTGGTTCTCAAGATCACTGTGAAGGTGAGAGAAGTGCATACATCTTTTAAATGATATTAATTTGGATAAGGGATTACAAAACAAAGAATACACATGTTCATTTTAATCACAAAGCAATGATATGAATTATTTTTAAGCACCAACTTGGAAGTGTCATATTTGTTTGTTCATTGATTAAGCCCAAAAAAAAATCTAGTAAGTTTTCCTATGATTCTTTTTAAATCATTTTGTTTTGTTCTTTTTAAGCCCAAATGAAATTTAGTGAGTCCTAAAAGGAAATAATATAAAAAAATCCTTAGAAGAGGGATTATAATTTATCCCCAAAGTGTTTAAAAATACTTGATACAATGAGATAATGATAACATAGAGAAATCTTGGTCTTTGTTTCCTTCCTTCACTTTGATCAAGCCAACCTGCAAAAACTGGTTAATACTGCAAAACAAAGATTAAAAACCAATTATAAGTCAAAAATAACCAAAATGAAAAAAGAACATGTTGAAAGTAAACTGAAATCTACCTTTTACCCAACTCCAGCGGCACAATCCATGGGTGTGGTGCAGTTTGAGAAGGTCAGCAACACTATATCGCACTGCTTGGGATTGACAACGATGCTCTGCACAAAAATAGTGAGCGCGATTGCAGTGCTATTTGGTCAAGTGACACCATTTGAGATTTGGAAGTGTATACACCTAAAATTGGTTTGGAGAATCCGATTAATTAAATACAAATTATTTGATTAATTATCCTAAATTCCTCTACTATTGAATAAATAGAAATATTTATTTATATAGTTCACGTTCACATTCACATTTAAATTCTTCTAATTCTTCTATTATCTCATCTTAATTAAATAAACAAAATTAAATAATTTGTTTGATTTAATTATCATTTTCCCTACTTTATTATATCACATCTATTTTAAATTAATTTAGTAAAGGTCAAACACTTCATTGATCAATTATCATATTCTTCTATTTTGATTTAATAAACAAATTCTATAGTTTGTTCTATTAAATTATTTATCCCTCTTTGGCTAATTTAAATAAATCAAAAATATTTAAATTAAGGCATAAAAAATATTCCTCTATATTTCCTCAAAACCAAATTAGATATCCTATGTCTAATTTTTGTCAAAAATATGTCAAAATTAATTGATTCAAACTTCATGGGAAGATTTGGAGACAAATTGGAAATCTATCTCTCAATCCTCTTCCATCAATCCTTCCTATTCTCTTGCCTGGTGTTTTCATGGGTAGAGACAATCCCCAAAATCTTCTCAATCTCCTCCATCTCTCACCTTTCAATCTCTAGATTGAATCCAAGCCTCTACTTTGCTACCCCTATGCAAAGCTGTTGTTAGGAAATCTATAAATACAACTTAATTCAACAAAAAAAGGATCCAAATTATCAAGTTTGTGCAATCTTACTTTGCAGGAAATCATTCAAGCATTCAAGCAATAACATCATAGCTTTATCTCATAATCATGGCTGTATTTAGTTTGTTGCAGTTTTCTTTTATTTGAATTCATGTCAAGTTTAGTAATCATCATATAGGATTAGTTTCCTATATTTAGCATCCTTCCCGTTCTTCAGATTTTCATTTTAACAGTCACATTGCTTACACGATCTAAGAGCCATAGTGGTTTAATACATCTTTGGAGATAAAGAGCAATATGAAGCTTTCAAATGAATTTTTGGTTTTAAATAGCTTAATTCGTGATTGAATTCTTTGATATAATGTCGTATTAAGAGGTGTTTTTAGTTGTTTTACTCTTATATATTTCACACTTACAATTTGGCACCCACCATGGGGCTTTAACCCCATATTTTGCAATTTTTTCTGAAAAGTGTCACTCAGGTTTCTGGCATGTACTGTTTCAGCGTTTCTGTCAAAAACTATAGCACATCCGCTAAATGTTTTAGCACTTCTACTATAGCGCTTCCATGAACTATTTTAGCGCATGGGCCAACCATCTCCAGTATAGCTGATATAGCATTTCCATGAACAACTTTGGTGCTTCGGATATTTGTTTCAATGCTTTTGTTTTAGTGCATTTGGTAAAAACTATAGCGCTTTCATTGACTGTTTTAGCACTTTTGTAATTATTTATTTGGATTCGACGCGACCGTGACCAAAATTTCATTTTGATACATTTGGACTAAAATGAACCAATCCTAGGATAGTCATTTGGTTTAAAATTTATCAATCCTAGGGTAGCCATTTTGGTTTAAAATTTATCAATCCTAGGGTAGCCATCACAATTTTTCTATATCAGTTAAAATGGACACCATGATTTTTGTGAAGCAAAATCTTCACATAGATTAGCAAAATCTGTCTTTTGGGCTTAAAACGAATCATTTATTTGATGTGCTTGTGTGGTGAAGAGGATTATACTCTCCCCTTAACTGGGTGATCAAAGTGCCAGAATCATCCTTTATTTTCATGCAAATTTATGCTTTTGTTAAAAACTTTAGAAGGCCTACCATAGTGGGAAAAAAGTACTCACCCTACGGGAATGACTTAAGTGGGAACGCCTAAAGCCAAGGATTCCAACCCACTCTAATCAAAATGCAAGTTGTTGATGAAAGTCCAACTTGACGGTAGTGTGCAAGATAACCATCCCAAAAATATTTGTTCTAAAGATTGGGAGGTCTCTTGAGGGAGTTTATCATTTTCCGCACCGCACGAAAAACCTATCTAAGAACCATAGCATATTATCCAGCCGAGTCAGTAACCAAACATTGTAATACTCACAGTGCAAGGGGAGGGAAGAATCTGCCCCCAAGACACTCACCATATAATTTCCAAGGACCATTTGCTTAGAGGACGAGAAATCCAACTTTGAGTACTCACCTGGAAACAACAAAAACATGGGTGCCCTCTAGGGGGTGACACGGCTGTGTGAGTCAATGCAATTTTAAGATGTGGGCTGTTGAGTATAAAAATGACCTTTTTGACTTTAAGAGTGAGTCTGCCTAAAAGTATATATTTGCCAAAACAAACCAGTGAAAATCAATAAGGACCATTCGTGGTTCTTGAATATACACTATCTGTTCAGATTCTAAAACAATTATTCTACAATTTTCTTACTGTGTTTTCAAAATCATTATAAATTAGATAAAAGATCATCTAGAAAACTTCAAATCGAATAAGGGTAGAAAAATTCATGATTCGAGAGTGGAAATCAACAAAGTTTGTCAAGAAAACCATCAAAGTCAAGAAGCCCAAGAGACCACTTGGTTACCAAAATATTTTGAGAAAAAGGCGTTTCTTATATCAAAGTCAAAAGATCTTGTTACAACATAGAACCTTCATTCATAGGTATCACAATTTCACTAGAGGTCATACTGCTGATTACACCGTAGAACCTCTTTATTCATGAGCTTTCTTCCAAAGGAGAGCCCTCACACAATATCATAATCATAGTCAACACATACATCAGTCCTACATCCCACAACCGATGATAGAATATGCCATAAGGCCAAATCAAAATTTGCAATAAAGAGTCTTAAACATCCACCCTCCATTTTAGCGCTCTAGAAATTTGTTTCAACGCTTTGGGACTTTGTTTTAGCGCTTCCATAAAATAGCGCTTCCAATCGCTATTTCAGCGCTTTCGAGCACTGTTATAGCACATCCATAAAATAACACTTCTAATCACTGTTTCAACGCTTCCAAGCACTGTTATAGCGCATCCATAAAATAGTGCTTCCGATCACTGTTTCAGTGCTTCCGAGCACTGTTATAGTGCTTCCAAGCACCGTTTCAATGCTTTCGAGCACTGTTATAGTGCTTTTGTGAAATAGCGCTTCCAAGACCTGTTTTAGTGCTCCTCAACTCTATTTTAGCACTTTCAAAACAAAGAGTTCCAAAAACATATCAATCAATTTGTCTATCATCTAAACATGGTTTTTTCGTCAAAGCAAAAGTATCTTTTTAACAGAGTCATTGTCTAGAAACCAAAATCAAATAGGTTCCTACAAGTTTCCAGTCTTTTCAACTAAAACACAGATCTTGCAAATCATAAAGTGTCAAATCCAAATAAAATCTCTATTATTATGCTAAAGTTTCTTCATTAGGATATTATCATCCTATTATCATGAAACAAGGCATAGTAATCAAATTCTTAACCTAGTCTTATCAATAAGATACATCATCTTATTTGACTTTGTTAAAAATTCACTTAACATTTTCCAACATAGAAGATCAAAGTTTGGTCGAAAGAACAAAACACTTGTATGCCAATCTTCACCAAGTTACAAAAATAGAGGATCTTAGAAAAGGAACTTGAAACATCAAACAAAATGGTAGAAGAAAATCCCTAGAATAGTCTACATCAAAGTGACAAAAATGAAATAAATCCAGAAGACATACAAACAACCCAATAGGATCCAAAATTCCATAAATTAATGGAAAATATCTTAGAGCAGGACATGGAGAAATACCTCTTAATGTTGGCTGAATCAGGTGCTAAGCTTCCCAAAGACTTTGACGTAAATTGCCTAAGTGAAGCACTTGGAACAAACGAAACCGAAATACCACAAAACACACAAGGTGTAGATCCGGTTGTTGCCTTAACAACCCAAATGAAGAACTTACAACAAAAAATACAAGACATGACAAAAGGAAACACCAAAAGGTATGCAATACATGAAATTTGTCCTTATCCTTTTGACTCAACAGTTGACATGATACCTTTTCCTCAACACTGTGAATTCCCCAAGTATGACAAATATAATGGAAAGATAAATCTGATTGATCATAACCGCAAATTCAAAACCATGAGCCTAGATTTTTCTCAAGAGGAACCTTACCTGATGAGATTATTCCCAAGAAGCTTGGGAGGTTCGTGTATGGAATGGTTTTCCAAATTACAACTAGGAATACGAACCTTTGAAGAGCTCATCAATAGGTTCATCTCCCAATATTATTTTAACATCGAACACGATGTCACAATAAAGGATCTGTATAACATGAAAGAAAACAAAGGGGATACATTCTTGTCCTTTTTACAAAGATGGCGACGACTATTCGCTAGATATCCTTGCTCCATTCCCGAGGAAGAGAAAATGGAGTTGTTCATAGACAATTTGATGGACGAGATGAGTTACAGACTCAAATTACAATGTCCTCCTACGTTCGAAAAGGTGATAGAAAATGGCCTTAAGATTGAAGAAGCGCTGGTCAAAAGAGGGGTTATTAAACATTACAATGACAAATCAAATAACAAAAACTCCTCAAATCAATACCCATATAATGACAAACCAAAATTTTGGCAAAAGAACAGAAATACGGGGACCAACGAAACAACAAGTGATTTACAAAATGCCAAACTAGTTTTCAACTTGACAACATCTACTTCAAAAACAAATCAAAACAATGATCAAATCATCAAGTTGAATGTCATTCAAAACAACGAAATCACAAAACCGCAAACATACCAAAAATCATCAAACCGGCTTAGGTTCACACCTTTAGGCCAAAAATTGGAATGATCGATGAAAGAACTAGTCACAAGTGGTCTTATCACTATGCGGGAAGCAAGATTTTGGGATCCAAAGGTCAAACCACCATGGTGGAATGACATAGATTATTGCAACTTCCACAACAATAAAGGCCACAAAACTAATGATTGCATGGAGTTAAAACACACAGTTCAAGATATGATCGACAATAACAAGATATATGTAGAGGGACACCAAAACAATAATGATCATACAGCCTTCAAGGACCCTTTACTAGACTATGACAAAGGAGCATCATCTTCTACAAACAACAAAGGTAAAAATATCAATCATGTTTATGACACCACGATCCTTTGTCTTACCGAAGTAGAAAATGATAATACCATTGGTCATCACATGGAGAAACACAAAACCAACGACACTACCCCTTTGGATTTTCTCCCAAGCATACAAGTCTCTAAAAATCAAATAATTTTTTTAAAAATTAGAGAACGACAAGACTATCAATCAGTAAATGTAATGACAAGGGGGCAATCCAAGGTTCTCTTAAAGGGATTTGTGCCTAAAAACACAACTCCACCTCCCTCTTATACCAACATTGTCGATATGCTTCAAAAAATTCTAGTGCAGATATCAATTCTAGAACTCCTCAAACTATCACCATCACATAAGGAGGTTCTAGAACAAGCACTAGTTGCCACTACCATACCAAAAAATCTAGATGTTTGCCAATTCTAGGCTATGGTGGGGAATTTGAATACACCACACTATCTATCATTCTCTAAAAAGGATGATGTGTCACTTAACCATCCCCATAACACCACACTCCATATTGAAGTCTTGATCCACAATCATCATGTCAAAGGAGTCTTAATAGATGGGGAAGCTGGTTTGAACATTTTCACTGTAAAGTTAATTCGTGCACTAGGGTATTCAGATGATGCTATTGATGCCCGAAGGAAAATGACAATAAAGGCATATGATGATGAAGAGAGATCTTCTAAGGGACTGATTATGTTACCCATTCAAGTGGGACCGATGATGAAACACATAGCATGCTAGGTACTGGAAAAGGAGTTAACTTACAACATACTCTTAGGATGCCCATGGATCCATGAAATGCAGTTAGTACCTTCCACATATCACCAATACTTAAAATTCCTAGTAAATGGATAGGAGGTGACTATATCAGCCGATTATAATCATCCTCAACATTGTGACAAACTCAGAATCTATCAAGATACCTTTGTGCCTCACAATTGGGAAGCAAGTAGTTCAAAGTCATCAAATGAGGAAAAATGTTCGAAGATTATCACCAAGTGGGTAGAGAAAAAGGATAAATCAAAAGATACAAGTCTCATTGACACTCAGTTAATAGACAATCAAGATCCCCAAACTTCTTTATCATAGAAATTTCAAGAACAGGTCCAGCTGACAGACAAGGGAATGGGACAATATTCTATTGAGCAATCACTTAATCTTTCACATTTGATGCCATCTCCAAAGAAATATGGCCAACCATCAATGATAAAACATCAAATGTATCACTACCTATCACAATTATAGAAGAAATATTTGTAAAAGATGGTACTATAGAGGATGAATCGGATGAAAAAGCTATCCTCGATTGGTTATACAAAGATGGAGAACCATTGACATCAACAAACATCAATATCAATACAGACAAATATGGCAAAGGGAAGGCTATTCTAGAAAAATGGGTTATGAAGGATAGGGACCTATTGGAAAAAGGAAGGAAGGCTTCATAGAACTTGTTCAGCCTCTTACTATTCATTCAAAAGATAAGACAGGACTGGGATACTCAGAAGAACAAAAAAAAGAAATGACAAAGAAGGATGTTGAAAGAATCCTTCAGGTTAGAGATAGCTCTGAAATAGATTCTAATGAATATGAATGGGATCTGTGTTCTGATATATCTTACATAGATATCCAAATTGATGTAATAAAATAATATGTACCTACGCGTGAGGAGGGATAGAGCTTTGGGTCTAGACCATTCGTATCAGGATCACTAAATATTGATGACTCAAGTGGGGACGAACAAACTTCAAGTGAACTAGACGATCTTGAAGAGGGTACCATCATTGATCTCGACATCCCTAATAATGACTATGATGAAATAGATGTACTAACCCTTACCCCCATTAACCTAAGTCAATTTGATGACTTCATGCCTTTAGTCCATCTCAAACTTATTGACTGGGAACCTATTGAACCTATAAATGTACCCATATTTGTAAACGATGATACCATCTTAAATTTCCTATGTTGTGACGAACCTGGTACAAGTTCTATCCATAATTATCATAACAATGTGACTTGATAGGAGGGTGCCAAATCTTCTAGTTGCAAAAGTAAAAACAGGAATAATGGATCTAATGGTGAAAACCATTCTATGGCAGCACTAGATCTTGAAAAAGGAAAAATAAAGAACGTATCTGACGGTGAAAACCTCTCTAAGGCACCGAAAGATGGGAGATTTGAAACTCTTCCAGAGCATTATCATGAATGGTCATCAGTTCTAGTGGAGCCAACACAGTTTGTAAAAATTGGCACTGAAGAAAGAGTAAATTTTTTACATCTGGTAGAATCTATGACAGAACAAGAGAGACTAGAATTTATCAAATTATTTAAGGAAAGAAGCATTAACTTTGCTTGGTCATATTCCGATATGCTAGACTTGGATCCAAATATTCTCATGCATCATTTGTCTTTCCCTACAGGAATCAGGCTTGTAAAGCAAAAAATAAGAAAAATGCATCGCCATATCGCATTAATGGTAAAGGTTGAGCTAAAAAAATTATTAGCTGCTGGATTCATAAGGTCTATTGATTATGTTGAATGGATATCAAATATTGTACCTATCTCAAAACTTGAAAATAGCATCAGGATATGTATAGATTTCAGGGATCTGAATAAGGCATGCCCAAAGGATGATTTCCCATTGCCTAATATAGACATCATTGTAGACTTAACAACATGGCATGCCATGTTGTCAATAATGGATGATTTCTCCAGATACAACCAAATTAAGATAGCTCCAGAAGATCAGGAGAAGACTACATTTACATGTCCATGGGGAACCTTCTACTAGAATGTCATGCCATTTTGTTTGAAAAACGTAGGGGTAACCTATCAAAGAACAATGACCACAATATTTCATGATATGATGCACACCTTTATGGAGGATTACGTTGATGATATTCTGGCTAAATATTGTTCTAGGGAAGGACATTTGCATATCCTGAGCAAAATATTCACAAGGCTAGAGAAGTTCAATGTTAGGATAAACTCTAAGAAATGTGTCTTTGGGGTCACATCAGCAAAACTCTTGGGATACATAGTCTCAAAAAAGGGCATTGAAGTAGATCCAACGAAAGTTAAGGAAATAATGGAAATTCCACCACCTAGAAACATCAGCCAACTCAGGTCACTATAGGGAAGGCTCCAATCAATCAGGATATTTATTTCCCAGCTGGCAGACAAAAGTCATCCATTCAATCATCTATTGCATAAAAATGTTGTTTTCAAATGGGATAATGGGTGTGAACCGACGTTTGACCAAATAAAGAAATATATGATTTCACCACCTATTCTCATGACACCTATAGAAGGAAGACCTCTGGTACTATACATTGCAACAACATATATCTCTTTAGGAGCATTATTGGCACAAGAAGATTATGAAGGAAGGGAACACGCCATCTACTACATCAACAAAACTTTAAATGGATATGAAATAAACTACACTTTCATTGAGAAATATTGCTTGGTGGTGGTGGTTGCTACTCAACAGCTACGATATAATATGTTGACTCACACAATCAGGCTTATAGTGAAAATCGACCCCTTAAAATATCTACTCAATAAGGTTGCCTTAACAGGTAGACTGGCCAAATGGGTCATGCTTTTAAGTGAGTTTGATATTCAATATGTGGAAAGAAAAGCCATCAAGGGTCAAGAAATTGCCAAACAATTGGTTGAGGCTCCTTTACCAGATGATCAACCTATGACAATGGAGTTTCCAAATGCAGACATTCTAACAATGACACCACAATAATGGATATTGTGTTTTGATGGATCATATACATAGCAACGATCTGGAGCAGGGATTTTGTTCATCACTCCCCAAGGACACACCATCCCGAAATCTTATAGACTGATGTTTCAATGTACCAATAATGTGGCGGAATCTGAAGCATTAATCATTGGGGTAAAAATCACAATTGAATGGAAGATCACATAATTACAGGTTTATGGGGATTCTCAGCTAGTCATTTATCAAGTAAATGACAAGTATTAGACGAAGATGAAAAGTTGATGCCCTATAAACAAAAAATAGATGATCTAAATTTTTTTTTTGTCAATGTCAAATTTGATCAAATTGCAAGGGCAGAGAACAAAGTAGCAGATGCTATGGCAACAATTGCTTCACTCCTACAATTGCCAAAGAAACGTGGTTGTTATGAGTTTATGGTAGAACAAGTATCATGTCCTTATAATAGTTCAGAATCCAATACCATATGCCATTTAGATACTATTGAAACCTCTGTCTATGAGAAAACCTATGCTTACCTAAAGGACAATATCCTCCCTCCTGATCTTTCCAGGAACCAAAAACACAATTTCATTCGCCAATCTGCCCGACATATTTTAATCGCCGACATCCTTTATCGTCAAGGTCTTGATGGTACCTTACTCTGATGTTTAGAACATGACGAATATGAGATGGCCTTACATGAGGTTCATGAGGGTATTTGTGGTACTCATTCGAGTGGTATAACTCTAGCGAAGAAAATCCTCCGTTTAGGATATTATTGGCCATGTATGGAGAAAGAGTCTTATCAGTTTGCAAAGAAATTCCAAAAATGTTAGATTCACAGTAATTTGATCCACACACTAACTCAAGAATTACATCCATTCACATCAACATGGCCCTTTTGTCAATGGGGACTAGATTTGGTAGGAAAGATAAATCCATCTTCATCCAATGGACACAAGTTCATAATCATAGCAACATAATACTATACAAAACTGATAGAAGTAGTTCCTTTTACAACTATTACTGGAAAGTAGATCTCGTCATTCATATCGAATTACATAATTTGATGGTATGGCATACCTCAATCTATTATCACTGATAATGGACGGCCATTCAAAAACCAAGATGTCCAAGAATTATGTGAGAAGTTTCATATCCAACATCATTTCTCAACACTGTACTATCCTCAGGGAAATGGCCAAGTAGAGGCCTCTAACAAAACAATTCTGAAAATACTCAAGAAAATGGTTAATGATGTTGGACGTGATTAGCATGTTCAACTTAATCCCATACTATGGGCCTACATAACCAGTATCAGAACACTGACAGGAGCTACACCATATGCCTTGGTATATGGATCAAAGGCCATAATACCCATTGAAGTAGAGATTCCATCACTCCATGTATCACTAAGAGGAATCATTTCAGATGAGGACTATAGGGTATCCAGACTTCAAGAACTGGAATTGTTGGATGAGCATTGTCAGCAAGCTATCAACCATCTAACAGCTTACCAACAAAGAATATTAAGGAGTTACAATCATAGGGTAAAACCTAGAGTCTTTCAGGTTGGCGATTTGGTCCTAAAAGAGAATCCTATAAATCAACAGGATAGGGAAAAGAAAGGGAAGTTTGAACCTAACTGGCTAGGTCCTTTTGTCATCATACTGGTGTACGGATCAAGGGCCTATAAACTATCAACATCAGAGGGGGATTTGTTTGATGAACCTATCAACAGTATCCATCTCAAAAAGTTCTATACCTAAATTTCCTAGTGCATGGCTCAAACTTCTAGAAAATGGTTTCCTTGATGAAAACCTGGCAAACATGCATCTTGGTAAAAAAAATACAAAAAAATACTGAAAATACAAAAAGAAAAATGAGAAAAAGAAAATACAAAACAAAAAGTGTAATCAAAACATATGGTGTAAACCTAGAAACAGGCATCGTATGTGATTTTAAACCAGCTTTCCCATCTATTTTGATACATATCCGGATCATTAGTCTTTCCGTCATTACCATTTCATATCACATGATTACATCCATTATCAAATCATTTCACATGGTCATGTCTTGCTCTAGCTTGGGGGAAACATCTGGATATCAATGGGGGCAGCAAAACATTGGCTTCGCCAAATGGGAAAACAACATTATGACAAGTACAAAAAAAACAATGATCAAAGCATAACATCAATCACCATCGAAAATGCATCAAACATCTGTATCCTATCAAGAAAATCCAAAAACAAGTCGAAAAGCGACTCTAGAAAAGCCAAAAATGAAAAACATGAGTCTGTGTTAGTCGAACTACGTGGTCTCTGCATGTGTAACGTAGGCAAGGCTAATCTTTGATCAGCCCCTGAGGCCCCTAGGATAGGTTAGTAGGTCAGGTCTTTGGTTAGAAATCTCAGAAAATCATAAAAACATCACAAAATCAGGATGGATGATCTATTCTGAATAATGATTGAAACACTCTAAGTAAAAGGTGGATAAATTGTATTTTTGATTAATTATTATCATTTCTTTGGAGTAAGTCGATGATGTAAATAAACTAGAGAAACAAGGAAGAAGAATGATATTTTTTATTGTCTGCAGTCTGTACGTTAATCATATAAAAATGTGAATTGTCGGGGGATGTGCTATACAAATGTATCACCGATGACATTCAGAATTCACACACTAAAATGATTAATCTCTGCCTGTTTACGCAAGAAATGCTCAGGTCATCTCGAGTCAATTATACTTAGATGCTTGTGTTCACTTGCAATATCAAAAATCATGAAAGTAGTACTCAGTTCGTCATTGGTCTAACATATACCATTAACTCTTGTACTCACTTTCAACATCCTAAAAAGCTCTATGATGATATCAAGCACAAAAGTACTGTTAAAATGAAAATGGTTTGCATATATTTGCATGATAAAATTAGACTACATTCATAATAAATTCTACATCTGCAGAAGGTTTGTTACATAAAGGATTCCAATTAATGATTATCTTTTCTACAAATATGATTGAGTATACTTGACATAAACCAAAAATCATCAAAAAAATATAGGAGCATCATTTGATCATTGCAAAGCTTTTATCATCTCAACATTCATGCATTTAACATCAAATAGTGCATTTATTGTACCATATTTTCCACATCATATCATAAATAAATACATCATATTCATTACACCATATCATTTATTACATTATCATCCATTGCAAATTATCAGATTCATATACATCATGTTCATTACACCATATCATTTATTACATTATCATCCTTTAAAAATTATCATTTTCATATACATCATGTTCATTACACCATATCATTTATTACATTATCATTCGTTACAAATTATAATTTTCATATACATTATTTTCATTATTACCATATGCAAATCATCATTGTTATCCATATATCATCCATAGTAAAAATCATCATTTTTTCATTATTATTATAAGCATTTGATCAATTTCAACCCATACCTCATTGTCATCTATATATCATCCATCACAAATACATCATATATTCATACATAAGCATTTAAAATTAGAATCATCACATAAAATAAAATAATTCATCGTAGAATCATCACATGATATATAACACGTTAAAATAAATGCATCCATCATAGAATCATAAATAACCATCATAGATCAATAGAAATCAACTGCATATCATATATATCATCAATGTCAAGTATACAATGAAGTTTGAAATAAGAAGAGATACATTGTCAAAATGAGCTGACTCGAAGTGTACATCATGTCTCAAAAAGTATGTCTCAAAATCACAAACATCATCTAGGATCTGCTGCTGCCAGATGGTGTGGGCATCACAGTTCAGTACCACCACCCTCGGATGGACCAAGATCTTTGGGATCTCTCCATGGAGGCTGCATCACACCCTCGCTAACTATCTAGGTATGTGTCCTACCACATATCGAAGGGGCATAACTCACTCTGCAATTGGCAGGAACTGCATCATGATACCGACCCTTGTAGAACTTTGCCTCTCGGCCAACCCACAAAAACCTCCCTCATATAATTAGCAACAAAGGTACCATCAACTACTCTCTATAAGGTCTTTGCAGTCTCCTATGCCCTCTCAACAATATGTCTAGCACTATCCCTCTCGGCTGTCAAGGTACCAACCTATGTCTGAACAGCTGCCAACTATCCTTGGACCTGTGCCAATGCCTTTGCATGAGCCTATGCCTGAGTTTGCATCTATGTCTAAGTCTGCACAAGTAACTTTGCAGAGTTTGTACCTGCATCTATAAACTGACAATCTATCTTTGATGATCTATAGATGGCATCTCCACTGCTCGCCTCTTGCGAGGCCAAATTGAAGATGGACCAACACTGCTTGGCCCAACCCCTCTACCACCTCCTCCACCACCATCCCTATCATCACCACTGCTATCCTCGCTGTTGCTCCCATCACTACTGCTCGACTCAGTATCAGATCCACTATCCTCCTTGCCCTCAATGGCTATGGAAGGATCCTCGGTAGCGTCCTCCTCCACAGGTAATGGTGCTAGCTCATCTGGAATGGTGATCCGAGGACATGGATGCAAAGCCACAAAAGCGGCATACTCCTCTGTCACTGGTGCCTTTGCAATATCTTGACACATATCCCAAGCTGATGGTTACAGAGCTTGATATCCCTCCACTAATGTGTCATAAGACAAGCACGACCCCCAATCTGCTGTATCACTCCACCGTCCGGCATATGAGCAACCCCTTGAGGCATGCACTGCATAATACCATACTTCCTGTAGACCTGTCGCAGTAAAAATATCTCAAGGACAAAAGGGGTCCTGTCGATCAAATACATAGAATCACACAGATATTTGAGCACTACATCATCCTCCTCCCACTACTCCCAATCTAGATAAGGCCTCCATATGACACTCTCTAGGTCATCCAAAACACGTCTCCAATGGTCTAACTTACCCATCTGAGACTGGGTAAGTCGACCTCTATAACAGAAAACATATGGTCTACCTACAAGTCTATCACGAACTAGAAATGGTCGTGCAATGGAAAAATGATCCCATGCCCAAACTTGTAGTAAAGTCACCCCTGCTGATAAGCTGCATCCTCCCAAGTACACCACTAAGTGTAAATCATGATAAAGCTGGGCTGCATACACATCCCCCACACATATCTGGTCCCGTGCATGACCATGCTCTCAAGAATATGGCCCCAACCCACAAAGAATCCCTTTGACTTGTGATCAGGAAAAAGGAAGCCTCCAATGAATCCAACTAGCACTGCTAGTAGACTAGCATAGGCGTCAGCCATTGTCTGCCACCAAACACTCGGTTCTGCAATATGATTATCCTAGAATGCTCTGCGGAGTGCATCTCTCCCACCAGCCTCATGTGAATTGTAAACTATGATCTCTCCAATAAAAGGTATCTGCAATATCCACCACACATCCTCTGGTGTGACTATCATCTCGCCGGTGGGTAGATAGAAGATGTTATGATCGCTGTGCCACTGCTCAACCAAGGTAGTAAGGAGACCCTGACTAATCCTAATCTGGGGCATATCGAGAAGAGTAGACAAACCACATTGAGAGATGATCTGAATCTCATCAGGAGTCAAATGTGGAATCAAATCAGTAGTCCATGGAAATCATTCTCGCATCTGGAGGTTACCCAGATGCTCCTATCATCATAAAAGGTTCAAAAATTAGTGCACTATATCAAAATTCACAAGTCAATCTACTATCAGATCCAATCAAACTTTGGTATGAATTTTTGATCAAAATTCATGACCAAACATCAACTAACCTCACTTATCATGAGGTTCATCACAACCATCATCTAATCTCACCTATCATGAGGATCATCACTAATGGGATTATTTCTTGCCTATTATGAGAGTAAGTCTTATTGAACATCAGAATCGGTCATTAGGGAATTTGGATAATCAAATCATACCAAACCGAAGAATGGACATGATCGAAATTGACGAAATCAAGGTTAACTGTGTGAAAATCTGTAAATCTGACATTGATGTGCTAAAACAGGCATCCAAAGTGCTAAAAATCAAAAGTGCTATTTCATCATTCGGATGCACTAAAATAGACATCCAAAGCGATAAAGAACCAAAAGTGCTATTTCGGCAATTCGATGCGCTAAAATAGGCATCCAAAGCGCTAACAAAACAAAAGTGCTAATTTATCGCACCAATGCTCTATAACAGTCTATCAAAGTGCTACTCTAATCAAAGTGCTATAACAGACTATCTATGTGCTAACTTATTACATCAATGAGCTAGAACTTTCTAGGAGTTAAAATCGAGCATAAAAGCGCTAAATAAATCTATCTCAGCGCTCATTCTTGAAAGCACTAAACTATTCTATGAAAGTGCTAAAGAAATTAATGAAAGCGCTAATTCGTCAAAGCACTAAAATAGCTAATGGAAGCGCTACACCAGAGTGCAAAGCACTACATCGCGACATTGATGCGCTAAAACTAGAAAAAAATGCAAATGTGGAAAAAAGCACGAAAATTAAGAATGCACAAATTATGAGGTGGATTACAGGTACATACTGGAGGTCCGTAGGCGACCGACTGCTGGTGATGTCACACACGCTCGAATTGGTGGGTGTGGTAGGGGATCGACATCTTGCTCCAGCTAGCTCAAATTTCTCTCTCACTAGGTTTTGAAAAGTCAAAAAGTACAAATGAGGGTGAAAAGGACATTTTTGACCTTATATAGTTTTTTCAAAAGGTATTTTTGGGGGGATTTCTTTTATTTTTAATTAATTTTATTTATGAAATTAATTGAAATTCATCCACAGGCTAAATTTTCTTCATCAATGTCGAGAGATAAATTATTTCTTTGTCAAATAATCATGAAATCATCATGAAATTTTCTAAAAATTCAAAAAATCCAAACAAAAATCATAAAATCATTAATTTATCTCCCGAGGGGGCATATTATCATCAAGCATCTGAAAATCAATATTTGGGGCATGTTTGGGGCACACTGAATTTTTTTCATCAATACTGGTAGTAGCAGCAAAATTTTCTTTGAAGCAATGTGTAAACACATCACTTCAAAGAGGGGAAAAATGTATACACCTAAAATTGGTTTGGAGAATCCGATTAATTAAATACAAACTATTTGATTAATTATCCTAAATTCCTCTACTATTGAATAAATAGAAATATTTATTTATATAGTTCACGTTCACATTCACATTTAAATTCTTCTAATTCTTCTATTATCTCATCTTAATTAAATAAACAAAATTAAATACTTTGTTTGATTTAATTATCATTTCCCCTAATTTATTATATCACATCTATTTTAAATTAATTTAGTAAAGGTCAAACACTTCATTGATCAATTATCATATTCTTCTATTTTGATTTAATAAACAAATTCTATAGTTTGTTCTATTAAATTATTTATCCCTCTTTGGCTAATTTAAATAAATCAAAAATATTTAAATTAAGGCATAAAGAATATTCTTCTATATTTCCTCAAAACCAAATTAGATATTCTATGTCTAATTTATGTCAAAAAAATGTCAAAATTAATTGATTCAAACTTCACGGGAAGATTTGGAGACAAATTGGAAATCCATCTCTCAATCCTCTTCCATCAATCCTTCCTATCCTCTTGCCTAGTGTTTTCATGGGTAGAGACAATCCCCAAAATCTTCTCAATCTCCTCCATCTCTCACCTTTCAATCCTCCAGATTGAATCCAAGCCTCTACTTTGCTACCCCTGTGCAAAGCTGCTGTCAGAAAATCTATAAATACAACTTCATTCAACAAAGAAAGGATCTAGATTATCAAGTTTGTGCAATCTTACTCTGCAGGAAATCATTCAAGCATTCAAGCAATAGAATCATAGCTTTATCTCATAATCATGGGTGTATTTAGTTTGTTGCAGTTTCCTTTTATTTGAATTCATGTCAAGTTTAGTAATCATCATATAGGATTAGTTTCCTATATTTAGCATCCTTCTCATTCTTCAGATTTTCATTTTAACAGTCACATTGTTTACATGATTTGAGAGCCATAGTGGTTTAATAAATCTTTGGAGATAGAGAGCAATATGACACTTTCAAATGAATTTTTGGTTTTAAATAGCTTAATTCATGATTGAATTCTTTGATATAATGTTGTATTAAGAAGTTTTTTTAGTTGTTTTACTCTTACATATTTCACACTTACAAGAAGTCCAGCGACGCGGTTTAAAATTCAAATTCTTCGAGCGGGAAGACTCTAGCGGCCTAGTTTGGATTTTGGAGCAGTGCTATATTTTTCCACTGGTCTGATAGTGACGAAGTTTCCTATAGACACAAAACAATAGCAAAAATTCATGGATTTTCTAGAAATATGTGTTGGTTTTCTCCAGATTGGCCCTCCTAGCGCCAAAATGTGAATGGTGAACGTATACCTGCACAAACACAAGAGAACAAACATATAGTTATATTATTATGCGAGTTAGATCAACATTCCCCATGAAATTAGTTTCAAACATGAAAATAGGAAATAAATGAAGAACACAACAATAAAAGCTAATTAAATCCTATTCTAATGAGAAAAATCTCAATCCCATGGGGAATTGGTACCATTTTGATGTGGAAAATGGCCCTTTCCTAATTCCTTGCAAGCTTTGATGATCAATTTGATACTCCTTGATGAAATTTATCCATAACCTAGCTATGAGAATATGAAATTTGATGAAAATACCTAAGGATGGATGGAGATTCTTATGGAAAATTTGAAGATAATGAGGTTGTATAAGTTGTGGATCCAAATTTCAAATAAGAGTCTCCTATAAATAGGAGATAATGATGGAAGAAGATGCAAAATGGATGAATGTGGCACAAAAAACCAACCAATGAGAGGAGTCCACTTGTCCACATGTTATTGGAGGAGGAATGAGCACATTTTGATGAATGTGCATATAAATATGGTTAGGTGGAATTTTAAATTTGTGAAATAACAAGTTGGAGGGAGAGAAGAATGGAGTAAATGCCACTTGGCTCAAGGAAAAGGACATGTAAGAGGTCTTTAACGCCTTTTTGGATGTACTCATCCCTTTATTGATGCCAAGTTGAGAGAAAATATAGGAATTAATAAATCAATTAAATTGCTTTATTGCGCAAGTTGCAAAATCTAGAGGATTTGATGGATTAGGATTAGCATTAATCGGGATCTGATAATTAACAGTGAAAGCATGAATGAACAACACATCAGAAAAACATGAACACAAAGATTTTATACCTGGAAACCCTGTTAGGGGAAAAACTACGGTGGAGGTTAATCCACAAGATTATACCCTGTTAGAAGTATAATTAAAAATGAATAAGGAATGCACACATATTTATGCACACTACCTAGAGCTCACTGCTTAGAAAGGAAGGCTCACTTCCTTACATAAAACAATCAAATTAAATCCATTTGATGAGGTTGAAATGAGAAATTAGCTTCTACAAAAGCTTGATGACAGTTTCAGTTAGGCACATAAATACTTCTTCACACTTCACTCAATCTTCTTCACACTCTGCTTTGAAATCGAATGATCTGATCTTTATTCACACATTTCACATTCACACTTCACATACATTCACTGAGCATATAACAAAATGAAGAAACAATCGCTCTTATATATCCGCTATATGAATTTACATCAACAACTCTATCGGCCACAAATAGAGAATAAATGAATTACAAACTGTTGGCCCAATTCATGAACAAATCTCAATGCATACCAACCTAAGTTGGTCACAACATAATAAATACCTAAATCAATGTCCTCGAACTCACCAAACATTCAAAAATTATTTCATATGGATCCGCAACATGCTACCACCATCATGTCATCCAAGAACATGAAAACTTGAGCACACAAAGGAAAAATCTTCGATCATGAACACACCGATCAACGCAGATGTACAACAATGATAGAATAAAATCTAAAACCATCACTGAACATCACATGATCATACACAACAACTTATTTTACTAGAATTGCATTCTCTTCTTCCAGAAACACCAACTACAGTTAAAAAATAACTGTAGAAACTCAGAAACTCATAACTCGCTCCAATCTTGATGTGCACCTCTGAAACTTCCGAACAACATACTAGATAGGCTCAACAAAAAACTATTTAATGCATGGATTATGATTATCAATGTACACAAATTTCCACCATTTTGATCATCACAGCTTGACAGACTGCCTACAACATATTTATTCTAATTTTCTCAATATCCTTGACATATACAGCCTTCAAAATCATCAATGCTAATAGTTTTGACATCAATGAAAACCACATATCAGAAACACAACCACAACATCCAATAGAATTAATCAGATAAATTTGATTTATTTAATTAAGAGAGGAAATATGATGAATTTAATTGAATAAAGATTATCCAATTAAATTGATTAGTAAAGGAGATGATTTAGGAAGAAATGATGTTAGTAAGATCAGGATTGGATGTGTAAGATCAATCTATATATTTTCCATGTCTACAGATGTTATCAAGGGATAGAATTGTTCACAAGGATTGATAATTTAACCAAGCACATGGAGAAGGATTCATCTACACATACTTAGTCAAACAATATGATTTTGATTTGTTTTAAAGGATTTTCCAAAAGTCTAGCATGATTTGATTTTTTTAAGATTTGAAGAGTTGTTTGGTGGGATGAGATTTAATTGATGCTTGAAGGATGGGTGAGAATGTTGAATTTGATTCTAGATTAGACCTAGATAGAACTCCTTTCTTCAAGACCTCAATATTGAAGAGCATGCTTGTACTTCCTATGTGAGAAATGAAAATATTTGAAAGAGACTTGGGGTTTGACTATAATAAAATTCCTACAAATTAGGATTGTTCTTTGAAGCTTTCTTGTAAAAATTATAGATCAACCTTTGTCTAACTTCATGGAGTCTTGAAAGAAGTAGTGCGAGTAATGAAGAAGTTCCATGAAAAAATTGGCATTGGCCATGGATCTGGCCCCTCTACTGCTCATCAAATCTTGTGGGCTGGGTATTATTGGCCAATAGTGTTTAAGGATATGCATAGCCATGTTAGAACCTATAATTTCTACCAAACTATCAATGCTAGAGAAAGAAACACTGCTCTCCCGCTCTAACCGATCTTGGAGGTAAGATCGTTCTCTCAATGGGGTCTTGAGTTCATTGGTCTTGTAAGCCTACCATCCTCTGTAGACCATAGGTATATTCTTACTGCTTCTGATTATTGCACTAGATGGACTGAAGCAATAGTGTGTAGATAATTCACTACTTAGGTGATAATTAATTTCTTAGAAAGTTTTATTTTGAATCACTTTGGTTGTCCCTATGCTATTGTATGTGATAATGGCCTCGCCTTCTCTTCGCTCAAATTTTCAAGTTGGTCATTTGATTACGAAATTGCACTTAATTTTTCATCCAACTATTACCCATAAGGCAATGGCCTAGCTGAGTCAACAATCAAAAATCTGATCACTATGATTAAAAAACTGCTTGACAAGAAGCCTAAAGATTGGCATACATAGTTTCAATTTTCTCTATGGGAAGATCACACACACCACAAGGCTTCCTTAGGTGACTCCCCGTTTCATCTTGTTTATGGCCTAGAACCTATATTTCCCATGCACCTAAAGAGCCCCACCCTCTAGTTTATCAATGCATATCATGAGGAGGGAGACCACTGAGAAGCCCATCTAGCTGAACTGCTATATTTAGAGGAAGTCCGTTATAGAGCAGTAGAAATTTTTGCCAAACACCAGGGCATAGGAAAAAGATGGTTCGATCATCGAGCCAAAGTAAAGGACTTTAGAATTTTTGATTTTGTGCTTTGTTGGGACAAGGCCCATGAAAAGAAAGGGGGACATGACAAATTCTACAAGCTCTGGCTTGGCCCCTTTCAAATTTCAATTTTTTAAGGAGATAATGCCTTTCGCCTCAAGACACTCACTAGAGAAGATGTCCCATTGCCTGTCAATGGGTAGTACCTCAAGTATTATTTCCTTGCTTAAGCTTCCAAATCTCACCTTTGTATAAAGCTATATATAGGTTAGTTTAGGTTTCCTTTGCTTTGTTGTTGCATTTTTGGTTTTGCTTGTTCCCAACCATTTTTGTTTTGTTGGGGGTGTCTTTGTTTCTAATGCAGTGGCCATGCTCGGTTTGATGAATGATTCAATTTTCTACCCACTCTTGCTTGTTATTTGGATAAATATTCATTCATAACTATTAATCTCTGATCATCTTCATGGAGTCGGTTTCCCTATTTGAACTTTGAATTGACCTAGGGAGGGACCGTTGTTTAAATCTTCTTGCATTTATCTCAAATCATACATGAAACACACTTTAAATTATTTCCAAGGAGTTGTATAGTAACTGCTAGGAGGGATGAGCAAGTGAAAAATATTAAGTTTGCTCCAGTGACCACTATGATTCCAAACCCACCATGAGCTTCATCACTTACGTAGTTGAGAAAAAGAGGAAAGAGTAGCAAAAAGAAAATATCAAGAAAAGAAAAGAAAACAAGAAAGGTTAAACTATGCAACTGTGTGGGTGTGTGAATATCTCTATCGAGGCTATGGACGCTTGGCTGGAAATAGAGCAATATTCATGGGATCACAGTGAAAACTCCATCGATGCTATGGATGCCTGATTGGTAGTGGAGCAATGTCTAGGTTAGTTTTGGGGTTAGACAGCTTATGTATCTTGCATTAGCCTGATCAATGAATGTTTGTACAACCTTTGAGGAAAGGGAATGAATTCATGATGCACACACTTTTGGGATATTCCTATGACTTGATTTAACTAAGGATCCCATCCTCCTTTGAGTCCCTAGTTCACCTAAGGAAATTGGCTTCTGGTCTACGAAACTAGAGA
Organism: Sequoiadendron giganteum; assembly: GCA_007115665.2. Taxonomy (NCBI): domain Eukaryota; kingdom Viridiplantae; phylum Streptophyta; class Pinopsida; order Cupressales; family Cupressaceae; genus Sequoiadendron; species Sequoiadendron giganteum. Next base: position 375,941,599 of record CM021110.1, read on the forward strand.
CTCTAGGTTCTGAATGAGTCTTTATCCTCAGAATGCTCAGGAGCGTTCTCCCAGCAGAGTCACCATTTGTTGTGCCTATAGCACACATGTTGAATTCCGAATGGGGACCCCCTTCTTTTCGCCTTTGCTGGGTTGCTCTTTTCCTTTTCCTTGTTTTGGGTGCCCCTATTTTGAGCGTCAAGATGGTCATGGATCCTAGATGTCATTATCTTCAAATTTTCCAAGTTCACCACCCCAAATTTCTTGAGTCTTTGGCCTTTGCGGGTTTCCCTTGGCAGTTCTCCCTTGCCTTTTAAAGTTGGCATCTTTCATCCTTTTCGGGTCCACGTTTGTGGGCCGTTCCTTGCAAGTTTCTATATTGCATTCACCATTGTGAGAGCGGCTGAACCGGGGCATCTGCCCACATGGCGGGCTCCACATTTTCCATTGCTACCCCCTTTTTGTAGCCCCGACGACAATCTCTTGACTTTCATCCGCCTTGTGGACCTCGCCATTCTTGTGGCCGCTACGTTGAATCTAATGCCCAACGACCTCAACTGCCACCATACTTGCAATTAATGAAGGTAATAAATATTGAGTTTCCTATAAATAGGCTGACTCAACCTATCATTTTCATTGTGCTATTTGGAAATTTTTCAGTGCTACGAACTATCACTGTCGCCTTCACGCCCACAAGATCTCCCATACGTTCAATGCTTGAACTTCATCGAATTCATCAAAATTTCCAGGTAAGTCCTCCACCGCCCTCGTGCCCAAATTTCTTTTGAGTTGAGCTTTTAAAACACCTAAAATCTAAGGAAAAAACTCCAAATCTTTAAACGGCTAAAGAACACCTTTAAATTCTACAACTACCCATTTGAACCAAAACTTGAAAATTTGATAAAATCGGCCTATGGGATCCATGCAAAACTTTACACTTCTATGAATTTTCTTCATTAGGGCTGCAAGCCCTTTGTAGCCCACACATCCATCGTTGCCATTGAAGCAATGAACTCCAAGCACTTAGACAAAGACATTCAGCCAGTGACCCTTGTGGGTCCGCATTTGTTGGCCACTCCATGTAGATGGCCTTTTACCTCCCCACCATTCTAGAAATGGCTATCTGGTGCCTCTCTCCAATGTTGCGGGCCCTACCAAGACTTTTTCTTCCAAAGCATGTGTTCACAACCTAATTTCATTTGTGGGCCGTTACCTACGGACACCCATCCACCCTTCATCGTCCTGCCAATTGCCTAACCTTAAATGGTGAAGCTCTAGATTCCTTCTGCTCCATGGGCTCCGCTCGCCTCATTGTCATTCAGTCAACTCAAATAAAAATGCTAAGTGTCAAACCCTTGTGGGTCACCATTTGTAGTCTACCCTACTATTGCTATCTTTTCCCAAATAGTCATCGAGGTTCGTTCCTCCACCGTGCGGGTCTCTACCTTACCATCTCCCCCAGAACTTTAATGCAAAAAATAGCTAAGTCCTAAACATGTTATGGGCTGGTCTTTGTGGGCCGCCATCTGTGTCCTGGTGTTCTCTGATTGTCATTTTAAAATGGTTGTGCCTCACCACCCTTTTGCATGGTGAAAGTCACACCTTCCTCCACTGTTCGAGCTAAACGATGAAGTGATGAACTCCTTGCGGAATTCATGGTGTGGACCACTTTGTGCGAACCACCACCCCATGTCCACCATCTCCAAATGACGAATCCTAGCAGGCTTCCACAACTCTTCGCCTGCAACCTCTCCAAATGACTGAACTTAAAGGGAATTGGTCAGTGCCGTTCAAGCCTCCTACAGGCCCCGCATGGAAAAATTTCATCTGCGGGTTTCTGCCTCTTGGCTACCATTTCTCAAATAGCGAAGCCCGAAACAACCTTTGTACCTTCTGCCTCTGTATACCTTGGGTCCGCATGAGAAAAATAGCTAACTGACTATCTCTGAAGGGCTCCAAGCTGATTTATGCACATGCTAAATGCCTTTAGACATTGTCTGATCATCAAACATTAAATGTGGCAATTTCTATGTGAGTGGCCATTTGTGGGCCTTCGTGCCCCTAGTGTCATCCTATTTCAAGTCACCTAAAATGACTACCAGCCCAGGGAAACCCACATCCCCTGGCCCGCATTCCCCTAATTGATCAGAGCAATCGTTGAAGGATGAAGATTAATGCATTTTATGAAATTTCAATGATATATTGATGGATCTGACCCCTATTTTGTAGGATTTAGCTAATGTTTCCTGATTATTCATGAATGTGCTTGCTGCATCCTCATATGTGTAGGATTTATGGAATCAACTGCAAGAACATCAGGAGCATCCACAGAAAAAGAGAAAGGAAAGAAACCTGCTAAAGCACCAAGGGGAAAATAAGAGAAGGTTGCTATAGCTATAGTGCCAAGGCAACACTACTAGACAAAATAGGAATAAGAAAAAGTTCTATTTTTATTTTCTATATATTTAGGGTAGGTGAAACCATAATGTAAATGAATCTTTGCCACACAATGAAAATAAATCCTTGCCATTCATTTTTATTTTTAAAAACTATAAATAGGTGTCCCTTCTCTCATTTTGAAAAGGAGAGTTGAGTTGTTGTAATGACATGCTGCTGAAATTTTAATAAAATCTCATCACTTTTGGGTGGATTCTTGAGTTTCTCTCATTTTGCATGATTTTTCTCCTCATATTTGATAGATTTAGTCACATTTACTTTTCCATTCTTAGTGTTTTCAAGTAGCTTTAGTAATTTAGCAAATTTTGTTCATTGATCTTGAAGAATGCTATTGTGTTGTTGCTTTTCATGTTCATGCTTTTTGTTGTTTATTGATGATGAAAAACTATGTAAATCTAGTCTGAACATCACCTCTTTGCTGCACTTAAACTTCATATTTTATTCATGCTTTATGGTGAATCAATAGCTGAAAATCTGCAGACCTTAGAAGATAGCACTAGTTTCATGATATTGTGTGTCTTGGTTAATTGGAACTTAGTTATAGGAAGGTTGTCTATTGTAGCATCCTCCATTATCACTTTTCATCAGTAGTTTTAGGTCTAGGAACTCTCACCTCCCTTTTTCCTTTTAACCTTTCTTTGAAATAGAAGTTAAAGCAAGATTCCTACATCATTGTAAAGCCAAATTTGATGTTGAAAGTGGAGTTTTAGACTGATCTTTCAAATCTGTAGCAAGTGCATTTCATTTTCATAATCATAGGAAACTCCATTTGAAGATCCAACTCTTTCCAACTTAGTGGACCATAAATTCGCTTTCTGATTACCAACAAATCACATCAACCAACTAAACTATTCCAAGCATTGTCATGACCTGACACTCGGGAGACCTTGGGATAATTTTCTGCAACTTGTCGTAGGAAGTTGTCTTTCAAGAGAGGTAGTGCACTTGTTTGTTTCCTGTGTTGAGAAGGTGCAAAAAAAGCCATCAACATCATCCAACTAGGTCCATCATCTAGAGGAGATCCAAGTAAAGGGAGTGAGATCCTTCAAACTAGTCATACCCCATTGACCTCTAGGTTTTATATATATAAACCCCAAGCCTCTTTAAAGGTTGGTCAACTTGATTGCAATAGTTGAGATCAGTCTCAAGGAATAATCTTTCCTTAGTAGAGTCTAATTTCCTCTATTATAGGTTCTATACAATTTTTATGATGGGAGCTAGGGGATTCAACTATTAACTAATATTTTATCATGTGAATGCATATTTAGAGTTTTTAAATAACTAAAATGTGACTCAATATATCACTTTAGTATTAGGGGAAAGGGGATAATTTAATTAATGTGATATGGGTAGGTCTTGGGGGTTAGGAGTCTTGGTAGGATTGTATATAATGCTAATAATAAACTTTAGGTTTAGTATAATCCTACCCATTTTCCCTAAAACTAGTTATTGGGAAACTCTTAGTAATTCCACAAGCCTAGGACTTAAAAAATCAACAAGTATCATTAAAACCATTCTATTATAATTCAAATTAATATACATGTATAATATAATTACATGATATTTGTTATTAGGGGGATTTTTATTAGAGTTGGTATGACACCTAGGGATTGGGGATTGTGATGTATAAGTTTTTTAAATCAAATATATTTACAAAATGACATATTTTCATAGATCATCAAATATTTTTGAGATATCCTTGATTGATAAGATATATAATAAGGGGATATAAAATGTTAAAATTTGGTACATAGGATATCTTGTGAAAATAGGGAGCTTCTTTAATTATATTAATGTATGTTGAAGGAGGTATGTAAAACATAAATTTGAGGAGTAGATATGAATTTAGGGGAGATTTTAGTACACAAGAAATACACATGTTATGCCATTGGTTTATTAATTAAATCCTCAAATTATTAGGCATAGTTATGTAGTCATTTTTTGTTTAGGTAATTTAAATTAAAACTCTAGGTAATTTATATTAATAGCCATGTGAATATATAAATCTCATCCCTCTTCTCTTAAACTATACCTGTTATAATCCAATATTATAACTAAATCCTAAAATTATCCATAAATTTTCCACATGGGGCATATAGTTTATTAAAATACTTGTACTCAAGATACATCGACGTTGAACAGACAAACAATGACACAATCATTTCAACGTCACTATATGGCAATGTTGCCCTTGTGATCAAATCGCGTTGCTGGGTGGATTGTTCTGATGGTGATGGATCAAATTCGAAAGAGTGACGCTAAGAGAAATAGCGACGCAAGTGTGGTCTCTATTTTTCCACAGAGCGACATTGGTTTTACTAGAGTGACATTGAAAAATCCAAATAGTGATGCCTTCATGGGAAGCAATGCTGGTTCTGAGTAAAATGTGTATTTTCAGTTTTATTTTCACATGTGCATTTTTATATTGATCACCTTTGACCTTTGACCTATTTTGTGGCTCTTTTTTCTATAGGCTGACCAACTTTTGCAGGTTTAGGTGACAAAGAATAGGAGGAAACAAGAAGAGCTTCTTATGGAATTTCCTTTTTCAAAATTGTAAAAAAGTGTTCTTTAACACTTTGAGGACATTTATAATCCCATATTTGGATGTTGTTATATTTAGCTTTAGAACTTAACTACATTTTGTTTGGGCTTTAAAAAGAACATACAAAAGCTTTCTTTTTCTCAAAGTTGGTTAAAAAGAACATTAGAAACTCACTAGATTTTAATTTGGGTCTTAAAAATTGAACAATCAACTTCATACTAAAATTTGGTGCTCTAAAAAGAATTCATTATTTCCTTTGAGGATTTAAAACTAACTTTTCTTTGTCTTGTTTTGTAATATTCTTTACAAAATCTTGTCATTCTAATGCATATGCACTTCTCTTGCACTTCACGATGATCTTGAGAATCAAAAGAATTTTAGTGACATTAGGTTGTCTAAAAGATTTCCTCCACATTTCAAATTTGGGTTTTTAAAAATTGAATAAAACATGCGAGTGTGGAGAAAAAGCATTGTGAGTGCTCCCTCCTAAATGTGTTTGGTGGTCGAACTACAAATACACTTCTTCACTATTATTTACCTTTAGAGATCCTATCTTGGTGGGAAAAAGTACTCACCCCAAGGGAATGACTCAAACTAGTAACGAGCTAAACACAAATCTACTCCCACCTGGTATATAAATTTGAATGTTGAGGAAATTTCAACATTACAGGAGCTTCTACGGACAAGCAGGTGATACTCTTTATATGGTTTGATCTTGCCTCTCGTGTGGCCTTCTAAACTAGTGCCTTTATAATCAACCAATTTGTGAAGAATCCAAAATCCCTATCTATTTGTTGGTGTCAGGAGGTTGGACCTCCAAAGCCGTCCCACATACTTGCAGTTCTTAGTAGAGATGAAGAGTTTTTCATGGGAGATTCATGAGAACTTGAAGCTTGGATGACCTGAGAAGTGTGTGATGAGAAAGGGGGAGCCAGTGTGGTCAAGATTCTAATCATCCGCTTTGAATAAGCACAACTGGAGAAATCTAAGTGGGAATCCGACAAATATTTCCTTTTCTATCCTAGGGTTGTGCATTTTTTCAGAATCAAAACATTTTGCTTGAAATCTCAAAAATGTGGAAACAAACATTCAACAAGGTCATCAGAATTTTAAACCCTTTGGAAAGAGAAAATACCTTTGCATAGCCCATATATTACTGTTTTTCCCTAGGGATTCTATCCTTAGAGGCTTCTAAGTATTTGGTCCTATATCTCAATTTTCTCTCTCTAAAGTTAAAATTAGGGAACTATTGCCTTGATTCTCTTGATTTCCACATAATGGAAGTTGTGGGATGAAAATAAATTGATACATAGACATTTAGTTTGAAAAGATAAGCAATAAAGTGTGAATGTGGTAAAAATAATCAAATCTAAGCAAGATAAAAGACAATTGAACCACATATGTGCTTGTTATCATGATTTCCAAAAAGATCAAGATCCCAAAACAAAAGTCTTTGTGAAAAAGCTTCAGTTTAAGTGTCACACTATCAAGAAGTACATTAGGAAGTGCAACCTCAAGTAATACACCAAGATAAGAAATAATTTCATGAGGTTTTATAGGCTCATTCCTTTGAACAATCTGGATATGTATGCTCAATTTGAACCACTCATCTAAGTCAAAGTTTGGTCCTGTGAATTTGAGCACTTTAGAAGCATAGCATGTTCTTCAATATCTAGGTCTTGTAAAAAGAAGTCTCTCTAGGTTCAATCTAGGATCAAAATCAACACTCTCATCCATCCCCCAAACAAAAAAATCAAAATCCCATCTCACAAAAAACTCTTAGAATCTTGGAAAAAATAATTCATGCTAGACTCTTGGCAATCCTTCAAATAAAAGTCAAAAAATCATCTTGTTTGACTAAGTGTGTGTGGATGAGTCCTTCTTCATAACTTGTTAAATTATCATCTTGTGGACAAGTTTTATTCCATGATAACATCCAACATCTTGGATTTTATGAGTTCATTATCCAAAATAAAAATCAAATCCAAATAAAATCCAAGTCAAATCCAAAATCCAAAATACAAATGTCCTAAATTCTAGTCACCCTCCAAGGTCCTTAAGAGTTCAATCCTTCACACCATCCATATTTTATTTATCCCATCATCATCATTTGATCCTTAAAAAAACATAGATTTTCTTCTTTGTACCTAAAGTTTAGACCAACCTAAAGAATTTGAGGCTTTCCTTCTATATTCCTAAAAGTTGATCCTTATTTTATGGTCCAAACTAGATCTCAACACAAGAGAAACATGGAGAAAAACAATGAGACATCCACTTCAAGTGACTTGAGTCAAACCACACCTGAATTTAACCCCGTCGGATCTAACAATCTCCCACTCAATCTTCCTCAACAAGCACAAGATCCTCAAGAGGGAGGTTGGCAAGTGGAGGATATCACCAACAATACCCTGGGAATGAATCAAGATGAAATAATGGAGATATTCCAAAATCCTAAGAACCACAAGATTGCCAATAAAATGATGAGACTCAATCCTTCACAATACATGTTGGAAGTAGCAAGGAAAGGGGCTAAAATCCCTTCTGATTATGATGTAAGAACTATTGTGGAACCACCTCTTTGGACTATGCCACCAGTATCATTCACACCATCCTTCCAAAACATCATTCAACCCATCCCACAACCAATATCATCTCGTACTCCAAGAAAACCTATAACTACCAAGGGGAGTTCATTGCTTCATGCTCTTCAAACACATCCCCTTGTAAATAATCAAAACTTGGACACAAATACCATCCCTCAAGACCCAAAGCATCTATACATTCCACTCATTTTCCATGATACCAACAATACATCTACCTTCTCTACAACACCGACATACTCTCTTGGGAAAAAAGTCTCTCTCCCCATGGTATCACAAGGATAAGGGGGTTTATTTGGACAAGGGGGAATCTTTAATCCTTCATCATCAATTTCTCAAGGAAAAATACCATCTATCTCCCACCACTTCCCTCGCTAACATCAACATCCACATCAATCCAAGGTTTAGGGCCACCCCCTTTACCCAACATACTAATCCAAAATCAACTAAATCAAAACAATCCTCCAATCATGAATCAAATCAACATACCAAATCCTCCAAGCATTCCGCCAATATCACAACACCAGGTGGCACCAATCAAAACATCCCAATCAATCATCATGCCATCTAAAACACCCCAAATTCTCTAAAATAGGTTTTCTCAAGGACTTAGCATACCAACCATACCCTCCACCACACAACCCATGGTCATCACTCAAACACCTCAAAAACCTCCTCAAAAAACCCCATATCACACCATTAAAAATCCTCCACCTCCCCCACAAAATCCAAACATGGAAAGCCAATACAACATCATGTTGCAAGTGGCCCAACAAGCCTATCAAAAGGCACTCCAACAATTCCAAGCCCAATAAGCCGTACAAACTGCACAACAAGACACACAAAAAGAAAAGGCACAAAAAGCCACACAACAAGCCCAAAAAGCTTCCAAAGTCCAAGCACAAGCATTGTTACAACAACAACAAGCCCAAAAATCTACACAAGTTGTGTAAGATGCTCAACCACACAAGCTGCTCAAACTGCACAAGCACATGCACAAGCCCAAGCTCAATATCAAGCACACCAAGCTCAAGCACAAGCCCTATTACAACAATAGGCTTACCAACAAGATTTGAAGAAATAGCAAGCCCAACAAGCATTGTTGGCACATCAGCAACAACAAGACCAACAAGAAGCATTGTTGACACAACAACTACTACAAGCATATCAACAAGCATTAATTGCACAATAAAGCTTACAAAAAACTCCCACGATGCACCACCAAGTCTGCAAGTCACCCTGCCCATCATTCAAGCCACAACATCCAGTGAAAACATGTTCATGCCACCGCCTGATCCACAAAATGACTTATTTGCTCAAATAAAAAAACTCTCACAACAGGTGTTGGACATCTAATTTGGAAAAACTACAAAATCACAATGGAATTTATGCCCTTATCCATTCGACATAAGCATTGTAATGAATCCATTCCCACTAGGCTTTGAGATACCAAAATTTGACAAGTACCGTGGAATGAAAAATCCCAAAGATCACATCAGAGAATTCCACATACACTGCATGGAAGTTTCCAACGATGAATCTTATCTAATGAGGCTCTTCCCCATAAGTCTGGCTGGCCCAATCATGGAATGGTTCTCCCGTCTTCCTCCCGACATTAAAAATTTCCAAGAAATTGTGGATGCATTCATACAAAATTATTCATTTAACATGGGTATGGAGGTAAGCTTGGAAGAGTTGTCCAACCTTAGCAAAACAAGGGAGAGTTACTCACATCCTTCTTGCAACGATGGCGATCCGATGCCAATAGGAGAAAGTGGTCTATGCTAGAAGAACAAGTTGGAACCATCATCTCAAATCTTTAAGGGATCTTATCCATCCATCTCAAAATGTAGTGCATCACCACTTATGATAAGCTCATCCCCAACGCTCTTAACATTGAAAGAGACCTCATTTCACAAGGGGGGACACCCACTTATCAAGACAATCATCCATCAAGAAGATGCAATGACAAACCTCAAACATGGGCAAAATTTTTTTTGTTACCAATGATGGTGTTGTTGACACCAAGGTTGTAATCAGTGCTCCAAGGCCAAACACACAACATCAAACATACCAACAACCTCAAAATAATACCCAAAACACCCCACAACCCAACACATCTCAACAACAAAACAACTCACAAACAGTCAACAATGTTAATGATCAAGGTGGACCATCCACAAGAAACAAAAATCCCCCAAATTGAAAGTACACACTGCTTGGGGAATCGATCGAATCTGTCATGCAACAACTCATTGAAGCCAACATCATCAAGCCTCCAGTCATTGAAAATTACCAGGAGCTTCAAGTTAAACCACCATGGTATAACGAGAAGCACCTTTGTGATTTTCATAAGATAAAGGGGCACACGATAGCCAGTTGCATGAGGCTCAAAAACATGATCCAAGATCTTATTGATGACAAGACTATCACTATTGAGCAACCAACTAAAAATCAGGATCTCAAAATAATCTCAAATCCGATGCTAGATCACAATAAAGAAAATAACAATGGAAAAGGGAAAAAAGTATGGAAATGTCAACCATGTTTATGACCATGTTGTCATATCTTTAGATGAGTGGGTAGATGTTATCAATATCAAAGGGTCCAAAGTTGAGTGTGGATTCACCACACGAAGTGGTAGAATCACCATCCTCAGACCATCCATGCAATCTAGAGCATCCCCTACGAACTCAAAGTCAGTGCCCAATGGTTATAATGTCTTAGAACAACTGAAGAAGACCCCCGCCTAGATCTCCATCATGGAGTTGCCGAAAATATCGCCTACCCATAGGAAAATTCTAGAAAAGGCACTCGTTGCATCTTCCATACCCACAGATCTTGATTCAAACTAGTTCCAAGCTATGGCCAGAAACATCACCACCCCACATCTCCTCACCTTCTCTAAGCAATATCTTCCAACACAGCCATCTCATAACTATGCACTTCATCTTAGAGTCTTTGTCCTTAAAAATAAAGTCAAATGGGTTTTGGTGGATGGAGAGGCAGGGTTGAATATTTGTACGTTGAAGCTAATAAAACATTTGGGATTCTTTGAAGATATGATTGAAAAGGGAAAAGGTATTACCATCCAAACATATGATGATCAAGAGAGGGTGTCTCAAGGCACCATCCAACTCCCTATCCAAGTAGGACCCACAATTATGGAAACCACCTGCCAAGTTCTTGATCTAGAATTTCCCTATAACATTCTCTTAGGGCGTACATGGATTCATGGGATGCAATTTGTGGCCTCCACCTTCCATTAATGTGTCAGGTTCCCTTACTAGAATCAAGAGGTCACCATCCATGGTGACCCTGAGCCTTTTTACTACTACAAGAATTTGGAAGCTAAATATTACAAAATCTCATAAATTCCCAAGAATGATGAAGGCCCTACAACTCCATAGGTAGACCCATCCACTCTATCCTCCACTTCTGGGACAAAGATACCCCCATTCTCGACATTTTTGATATCAAAGTCATTATCCAAGATAACGAATGTGGAGACTACAAGATGAAGAAAAGCGCTGTTGCGATAGAAAAATTACCTGAATCTTCTAGGTCCCATGGACAACCACAACCAAGTAACACACCAGCTCAAACCTTCAAAGCATATCCCTCCAGGTTCAAAATTTGGGGGGACCTAAGCCAAGAAGTGGCAAATGAAAATGATATATCAAGTTTTCTATATCAAGACGAAAGACCTATACTGACTCTTCCAATGGATGATGATAACAAAGGGATACAATTAATGCTAGGCATGGGCTATAACAAGGAAATGAAACTCGGGAAAAATGACAATGGCCTATTAGAACCCATCATTGTTGAGAAGTGCATAAAGAATCTTGGCCTTGGATGTACCTCTCTAAAGATAACCATACATGGCAAAGGTACCCCTATTAAAATAGTTAAAGCTCCTCCTCAGTTACCAGTATCCATAGGTCTACCCTTAGACAACTATACCTTTGATATAACTGATGTATGTGACAAGGATCTCCTCATTGAACTACCCATGTTATTTGAGGACTCTTCCCTATTCATGATTTCCACTATGTATTTTGGGTCAAACAATCAAACCCATGAATTAAAGCTAGTTTATCCCCAGCTAATAGACTATGACCAATGAGGGCCATCAGTTTTGGACACATTCAAAAATGTAGAGGGTCTCTCAAAATTCATGGGACTCAGGGATAATATACCATGTGTAGACCACAAAATAGGATTTGAAATTGACCTAGACACCCATGCATACTATGGGGAAACGATTGAATCCCTCAATCACACAAGTGAAAATTTAAGAGTAATCTCTAGGTTTTTAAGTGAAAACCACACTGTGGCACTTTCTGACCCAAAACGAGTAAAAACAAAGGATGCATCCGATGGTGAAAACCTCTCTAAGGTACCAAAGGATGAGGGACTCAATCTTCCCCCTATTGCTATTCATCAGGAGAAGTCATTAGTGTTGGCAGAGAAGTGTAATCTCATCAACTTGGGGACTGAAGAAATGTTGCACATAACTTTCTATGCGGAATCACTTTTGACTGAAGAGCAGGAACTTCTAGCTACATTTTTGAGAGAAAAAAGGTAAAATTTGTATGGAACTACACTGAAATGCCGAGACTCAATCCAGAGGTTGTGGTTCATTATCTTGCAGTATATCTAGAGGTGAAGCCAATGAAGCAAAAAATAAGGGAGATGCATCCATAGATCACACTATTAGTCAAACTTGAGTTGCAGAAACTCCTAGATGTTGGCTTCATAAGGCCCATTGATTATCCTGAATGGGTCTCAAACTTGGTACTGGTCACTAAGCCCACTAGGGCATACAAATCTTCACTAACTTTAGGGACCTAAACAAAGCATTCCCTAAGGATGATTATCCGCTTCCCAACATTGACATGATTGTAGATCAAACAACAGGGCATGAAATGTTGTCACTAATAGACAGGTTTTTGGGATACAATTAGATAATGATAGTGAAATATGATCAACATAAGACAACCTTTACCTATCCATGGGGTACATATTGTTGGAACATTATTCTATTTGGGTTGAGGAACGCTGGAGCCACCTACCAAAAGGCCACGACTCTAATTTTTCACGACATGATTCACAAGTCTGTAGAGGACTATGTGGATGACATACTGTGAACCCCTAAACTTGCAATTGCACAAGAAAAAAAAACAAATCAATGTGTTAGATCAAATGCAAACAAGAATGAAGGATTCCCCATGAAATCCATCTACTCAAACTTAAACTAGGAAAATGAAGAACAAACTAAATAAATGAAAGTAAATCCTAATTAAGTGAGCAAACTAGTGATCCCATGGGGGAATTGGTGCCAATTGAAGTGTTGAAATTGCCCCTTTCCCAACTCCTAAGTTGCAATGTTGATGATTGTAGATTGATCAAATCTCCTCAATGAGATTTCAGCATAACCTAGCTATGAATTGTGAAAATGGTGAATGCTTGAGTATAAATGGGAAAAATTAGCTCTCAATGTGAAGAGAGTAACTTTGCATGAGATTGTGGATGTTGAATGAGGAGAGAAGCCTCCAATTTATAGATTTGAATTTGGAAGAAATGGCAAGATTTGGGCAATGTGGGACTAACTTTCACCCAATGATTGAATGCCACTTATCACCATGCGAATGGTTGATGGTTGTGCACATTTTGGCCAAAGTGCCAATAAATGCAATTAGGTGGAATTCTAAATTGAGGAAATGACATGTGAGAGGGAAAAAGGAATGAAATAAATGCCACTTGGCTCAATGCACAAGGACATGTAAGAGGAGTGAATGCTTTGTTGGAAGTACTCATCCACTTGGACTTTTGAATCCAAACTTGAGGGAATATTCCCTTTTGATGCCATTTGAGGGAAAATAGAGATTTAATAAATGAATTAAATCTATTTTCATGTGCAAGTTGCATTCTCTAGAGGATTTTAGTGATAGGGATTAAGTTAATCAAGATTTTGATTAATTTAATGAGAGATTAGATGATATGACAATTTTGACTCAAATTAATGAATTGATTTAAATCAGAATTAAGAGGAAATGATTAATTAAATAAATGATTTTAATCTATTTAAATAAGTGGGAAAATGTTAGATTAAATCAAATAAGGTTTAATTTATTTAATTTAATAAGAGGATTTTAGAGACTTTAATCAAATAAAATGATTTATTTAATCAAATAGAGGTATAAGGTTAATTAAATTAAATTGATTAATTTAATCAATGGAGGAGAAAGAATTAATCAAATAAATAATGATTTATTAAATTAAGAGACAAAAGATGATGAAAAGCCGATAGTATGATTTAGGAGGAAATGTCGTTTGTAATCAGGTTCAAGTGTGCCGAATTGAATTGTACATTTTCCATGTCTACACATACTGGCCAAGTCAAGAAAGTGACAAGATCACATAGCGACACTAAGCTCCATCTTTGACAGATTGGAGGAATACAAGGTAAGGCTCAACCCTAATAAATGTCTCTTCAGTGTACAATCAAGAAAGATTTTGGGGTATATAGTATCAATGAGAGGGATCGAGATAGACCTATCCAAAGTCAAAGCAATTCTCAAAATGGAGACACCAAAAAAATTGAAACAGTTAAGGTGTTTACAAGGAATAGTCCAATCCATCCATAGATTCATAGCACAGTTAGTAGACAAGGTTATCCCTTACTCTCATCTAATCCACAAGGGGGTAGCATACAAGTGGGATGAGAAGTGTGATCAAGCATTTAACAAAATAAAAGAATACTTGCTAACACCACCAATTTTCATGCCACCGATCCAAAATAATCCACTAATCTTCTACATATTAGGAACAAAAACAACACTTGGGGCTCTATTAGCACAACAGGATGAGACGGGGAATGAGAGAGCCAATTACTATATCAGCCGAACCATGGTAGGGCATGAGTTAAATTATACATTTATTGAAAAGAATTTCCTAGCAGTAGTGTTTGCCTCATAGAAATCCAGGCATTACATGCTAGCCCATCAAATTAAACTCATTGCTAAAATAGACCCTCTCAAGTATTTACTTTCCAAGGAAACACTTACGAGGCAGATGGCTAAGTGGGTCATGATCCTCTCAGAATACAACATTGAATATGTGGAAAGAAAAGCTATCAAGGGACAAGTGATTGCTGATCAATTAGCAGAAGCACCCATCTATTTAGAGAACCCACTTATATTAGAATTCCCAAATGAATCCATGTTCAACCTTAGTGCCATAGATCATTGGAAGGTTTATTTCGATGGGTCATATACACAACATGTGTAAGGAAAACTTAAGGTGCGAAAAAAACTCTCCTAACGTCAAAACTCAGAGAAGAATGCAGATATGTCTTTAAATTTTACAATCACAGTTCATTAAGATGCACATGGAAGGAATAACAGAATAGAGAAATAAACACATACATAATTGGACACCAAATTTACATGGGAAAACCCTTATAGGGAAAAAACCCACCACACCAAAAGAAAAATCACTTGTATTACAGTAATTGAATTTCATACAAGTTACAAACTCTCCTTTTAAATGCCAATTTTATAGCAACAAAATTTCCTTGATCAACATTGTACAAACCAAATTTTGATCACACTTCATTATTTATTACTATTCCAATACTCATACAACATATAGTTCAAAACTCTAAGTACTCGAATGATTCCACCTTTTACCATTACATAGAGTTCCATTTTTATTCACAGTTCACAAATGGTCTGTTGATCTCCCATGAGTGAACGGTCACAATAGTCCAACTGCAAATAGTTTACATTATGCTTCTCTCATTGGTTCAAAACAGACCACGTAGGATAGTCATTCGGTCAAAAATATTCAATTGTATCGCTTATTGGTGAGACACCAGACCATGTCTCACTGATGCCAAACTACCCATTTGACAATCACACACTACACAATCTTATATCGCTCTATCACTCTGACTTGGTGAAGTCTCACCAACCAAAAGACCACCGGGCTGAGATCCTTCCTCAAAGGAAGTCTCCAAAGCTCCTTCAATAGTTCATGTCATATCGATGAAGTTCCTGCTTGTTCATCTCATTGGGAAGACTTACCCTGATCGATTCCATTGAGCAAACCATCGGTAGGACTTACTCCGATCCCAATCCATTGGCCAGACTTCAACCATTAGATGAAGATCTTAACGTTGGGCCGAAGTCATATTTCACATCAATGAAGAACCATCAGCAAGACTCACACCAACCATATCCCATCGATAGGACTTCTACTATCGGCTTGATCTTCCTAGGTCTAATCAAAGACCAAGGTTACCCTAACAGAGTACCATCGATAAGACTCTTGTTGATCATCACCTGTTGGTCAGACTCCCACCTTCATTGAGAGATAAAGAACTTGTGCCAACCATTCAGGTCATATTGATGGATCCCATCGGCAAGGCTGACCATTAGTCACACTGACATGATCATTTCAAATCTTCAGAACCAAGCTGCTTATCGACAAGACATTCCAAGAGTCTCACCAATTTTTCTCTTTCAGGAGTTTGATTTTAGTAAGTTTGAGACACTTTTTTCAACAATCTCCCACTTGACGAAGATCTTAGTGACATCTCCAGAGCATTCAAAAACTACTGAGATTCATGGGCACCAAGGCCCATCGAACTTGCACACCACCTGTACTTGTCTATGCTCACTGGTTTCATCAATGCATCTGCAACATTTTCTAGAGTATCCACTTTTTCTAAACAGACCTTTCCATCCTCCACCATATCTCGTACAAAGTGATATTGCACATCAATATGTTTCATCCTGACATGGAAAGTAGGATTTATTTCTAGACAAATAGCACTTTGACTATCACAGTAAATTGTAATCCGCCCTGCATCAAACCCAATGTTAGAAAACAAATGTTTTAACCACATTGCTTCTTTACAGGTGTGTGTAGCTACCATGTATTCTACCTTCGTAGTGGAAAAAGTGACTACAACCTACCCCTTTCCCATCCAACTAACTGCACCACCATTTACCATGAAAATATATCCACTGGTGGATCTTCTACTGTCAATGTCCCCTGCCCAATAAGAATCCACATACTCATGAATGATGAGAGTCCTTTGTGATCCAACCAAATTTTCATGGTAACACAAAACATATTCTGAAGTGCCCTTCAGATATCTAAACACTCTTTCCACAACATTCCAATGTGGCCTTCCTGGATTTTCCATAAAATGACTAAGTACTCCCATTTCTTGGGGCATTGTATGGCCTGGTACAGACCATTGCATACATTAAACTACCAACTGCACTTGCATAAGGCACCCTAGTCATGTCCTCCATCTCATAAGGAGATTTTGGACAATCTTCAACAAATAGCTTTGTTCCCTGCAAAACTAGAACAACTAGCTGCTGGCAATCAGTCATACCAAACCTCTCTACAACAGTGTTAATATACTTACTTTGGCTGAGCCAAAGTTTTCTACTCCTTTTGTCCCTAGTTATTTCCATCCCCAGAATATACCTTGCTGCACCCAAATCTTTTATTTCAAATTTTGCAGACAATTGAGATTTTAGATCAAAAATCATAAACTTACTATTCCCAATAAATAACATATTATCCACATACAGGGCAATAATTAAAATATCATCATTCTTAGCTTTGTAATACACACAATGATCAGATTTCAATCTTACAAATCCCAATGAAAAAACAAAATGTGTCAAATTTCTGGTACCACATTCTAGGAGATTGTTTTAATCCATACAAATTTTTTCAACTTGCAAAGTAGATCTTATTTATCTTTTTTCACAAAGTGCTCTGGCTAGTACATATACATTTCTTCTTCAAGATCACCATGAAGAAATGTTGTCTTCACATCCATTTTCTCAATATCCTAGCCATATGCTGCTGCAAGTTGTTGGGTCTCAAAAACGTAGGTTTGAACCACGAGAAGTTGCCAAGCTCTCACAACATTTTTGGCCAACGTACAAGGCCAATTAACATAATTGAACCTTCTTCTCTTTAGGCTCTGCTAAACCTAGGTGGGTGCACCTATGTGAATAATGCAGATTTAAAATATATTTCCTGCTCAAACAATCTATTCACAATGGCAATTGGAAGTGAATAGATAAAATCATGATTTCTACTCCTACTGCATAAAATAAATAATTTGAATATGTTGTTTATTATGAATTTTATCATCTAGGTTGTGATAGATCAGTGCCTTCTATCCACATGGGCAATGGAGTCAAAAATAAAAAACTGTGTGTTTACCTCTCTGGCCTAATTCAAGTTGCTAGGCACTTTGAAATTCTATGACTGGCATATAACTTCACTAAATTTATGACTTGCATAAATTGTGCTGGAATACTTTCTTAACCTAGTTCTTCTTTAACTATCCAAAATAAATCCTTAAATCACTATGACTTATTGAAAGAATTTAATTATGACTTGCAGACACCAATCAATTAAATCACACAGAATGGAATACATTTTGACAAATAAAAAATATACTTGATACACTGGTTTAAATGAAAAAAATATCTCAAGTTGGAGACAACCAAATAAAAATGTAAATTATTATATCACAACAAAATGCACAGAAAGGATTTCACCAATTTTAAAATATTTCATCCATTGATTCTACTTCAAGAAAGTCTGTCATTGTTTACATTCCCTGTCTTCATTTTCTGTCAAAATCTACTTACTGCTCTAAATCCTCTTCCCTAACTAATTTTTCAATATATTTATACAGTAAATCCCAAGGGTCATGACCCTTCACTTTCCTATTACAACCATTTGAAGTCATTCATAGAAATTAAAATATTTAATTGGATTGCTTTATCAGCAAATTAAATATTTCAAACTATAGTTCGCCCTTTATTTAACTTTAATACTTTGACCGCTCTTTAATTTTTGCTTTCTCTGTAGCTTTTATTATTCTTACCGCCTCATGCATTTCATTTAAATTATTTCTGCGAAGCCTTCATTTATATTTATCGCCTTACCGTACTCAACGTCTTGTCTTCCCGCACTGTAGCGGTTTCTATCTTTTACTATCACATTCTATGTTAACCGTGTCACTGCAGTCTCTAGCTTGAATTCTAGTGGTACCACAATGCTTTGATTGTGACAAATCCCTTGTCATTTATCTCCTTACCATTCAACCATTGGCTCTATTTTGTCCCTCCGCGGTATAGCGGTAAGACATTAACTGTTACCTCTAGCTGTCTACCGCGCCACCACGGTTACTGTCATCACCACGTGCAGTACCACGGTAGCCATTACCTGCTATCACATTAGATGTCCACCACACTACCATAGTCACTAACTTGACTGTTGCCTTGCTGCCATCTCCGCTCACTGTGGTCACCGCAGTCTCCATTTTAACCGTCCACAACATTGTGGTAGCCGTTCACTGACCGTCACCTATTATCTCCACATTCACTACACTACCGCGGTCTTCATTCTAACTGACCATGGTATGGTGGTGAATGCTTCCCGTTGCTATCTCCATGCCCACTGTGCTATCGCAGTCTGTGGTTTGACCGCATGCGGTGTGGCGGTAAGACTTTATTGACCATTTCTCAACTGCATTGTTGAGCTAGTGACTGTGGTAGTGCGGTGAGTAGTCAGTGGAAGTGGTTAGCAGTTTGTAAGGTGGTTACCATGGTACCACCACCAACCAAAGGAGGAACCATGGTAGCATGGTAATGGCAGAGGAAGCGGAAAAGACAGACACCACGATATCGCAGATGGTAGAAGGAGAGACGACGGTTGAGTGGTAAGAGGTAGATAGTGACATCAAAGTCATGGACCATGATACCGTGGGGAAATAAAGTGTTGAATGTGATAGAGCAGTAAGAATAAATGAAGCTTCGGGAAATAATTTGTAAGGAGTGGTTAAGGCATAAAGTGAAATAAAAGGTAAGATTATAAGCGAAATATTTAATTTTTCGATAAGGCAACTCAATTAAATATTTTACCTTCTGTCAGAGAAATACAAATGGTTATAATGAGTAAATGAAGAGTCATGACTCTTTAGATGTATTGTATAAATATTTGAAAAAATCAGTCGGCAGGGGAGAGGACAGGAGTTAGAGCAGTAAGTAGATTTTGACAGAAAATGAAGATTGGGAATGAAAAAAATGATAGAATTTCTTGAAGCAGAATCAATGGATGAAATATTTTAAAATTGGTGAAATCCTTTCTATGCTCAGTTGTTGTGATATAATAATTTACATTTTTTATCTGGTTGTTTCCAACTTGAGGTCTTTTATCATTTAAATCAATATATCAAGTATATTTCTGATTTGTCAAAATGTATTCCCATTTTGTGTGATTTAATTGACTGGTGTATGCAAGTCAGAATTAAATTCTTTCAATAAGTCACAGTGATTTAAGGATTTCTTTTGGATAAGTTAAAGAAGAACTAGGTTAAGAAAGAATTCTAGCACAATTTATGCAAGTCATAAATTTAGTGAAGTTATATGCCAGTCATAGAATTTTAAAGTGCCTAGCAACTTGAATTAAGCCAAAGAGGGAAACACATACAATTTTTGATTTTTGACTCCATTGCCCATGTGGATAGAAGGCACTGATCTATCACAATCCAGATGATAAAATTCATAATAAACATCATATTCAAATTCTTTCTTTTATGCAGCAGGAGTAGCACTTATCATTTTGTCTATTCACTTCGAATTACCATTGTGAATAGATTAATTGAGCATGAAATATATTTCAAATCTGCAACATACACATAGGTGCACCCACCTAGGTTTAGTAGAGCTTGAAGAGAAGAAGGTTCAATTATGTTAATTGGCCTTGTACATTGGCCAAAAATGTTGTTAGAGCTTGGCAACCTCTCATGGTTCAAACCCGCATTTTTGAGACCCAATAGTTTGGCGACTCTACTGGGGAATATACTCTGGAAAGTTTTTTCAGCCTATCCATTTATAGAGTCAACAATGTTTTACATTTTTTTTGGAGATTCCACTGGGGAAAACCAAAACAATATCATAATATTTTTCATTTTCCTACTTTTGGGAAAAGTAGGTGGTGACTCTATTTCAATTTGATAAATAATGCATAGATATTATGGAATAGTAATACTTGGTCAATTTTCTTGTCAAGATGGTAGAAGAAGTGTGGAGGCAGCGGTCAATAAGGTTGTTGAAGGAATTGAAATAAAAAAGGTTGCAATTGGACCAACAAATGCTACGATTGAATCAAGGATTTCTACAATTGGGAGTTAAACATGTCTCAACTTTATCTGAATACACAAATTCCAGTAGATCTTGGACACCACAAGTGCTACCTGAGAACTTCAACAATGAAGGTAATATGCTCTATTCAGAGTAGAACATTAATGCGTCTTAGTCATCACACCAAATGAATATTTATCTTGTCCTTCCTAGACAAAGATTTGTAAGCTCTCATAATCAACAGCTTGAGGAGGAGGATGCTGAATATGCACATACTCAAAGCCAAGACTCCATCACAGAATCAGAATGTGGAGTTTCTCCTTTAGATTCATTTTTTGACATAAAGAGATATAAGGGAGAAGAAGTAAACTCTCTATACAACAGGATGACAGACATCTGTATGCAATTACCTCCTCATTATAGGCATACAAGACCCACATTTGTTTCACAATTTCTAAGAGCATCGAAGGCTAAATCAGTTTATTGGTCAGAGTCATCAAAACAGTGTGCCTTTGATGTTGTGAATAAACTTATTGATTCCATACTTGGGACAAGGTATATAGATACTGGCAACCATAAATCTAATAGTGATATCATGAATGATCAAACAATGCAACAAACAAAGGAAACATGTGCCACTGGGATTTCTAATGACAATTTTTCAGATTTTTCAGATGGTGATGATATGGAGGATCAATCATACATCTTGGATGAGAACTAAAATGATCAATATCAAGGTGATTCTTGCAGTTGTTATGAAAATCAAGAAGAGGGAGAAATAGTAGAAGATTTGGAAGAAACATGTTCACTCAGCAGTGAGAAAATTTTAGATTTACCGACTCTTGAATAGCAGATGTGCACATAAAGATAATTCTAAAGTTTTGGGTCCAACATACATTTGCTTTGACAATGAGAATACTATGTGTAGTGATTCAAATAGTTCCATGTGCATTTCTCAAAATGATGAAGAGATCTTTGAAGCTGATAAAAAATCTATATCTGTCCAAGAAGAGGTATGTGACTTGAACAATTTTTGTCTACAAGAGAAAGATGGTGGTTTGCATGTTATTGATGATGAGTGTTCAACATTTGTTGATTCAAGTATGTATAAGGATGACTGAATGGATCAAAAATAGGTCATTACCAATTGGTGGTCAGGAATAACTGGAAAGTATTTCTGATTTGATTGTTTTAGAAGATGTTGATGAGATAGGATTTTTAGAATTCCAAGATAAGCATTTAGATTTTCAAGTCCTAGTGCAATTGTAGGATCATTCAGTAGTATATGATAATGAGCAAGATTATGAATGTACCATTGAATCTGGATACACTTTGTATGCTGAAGGTGATAAATACTTGTCATATGATGGTAGGAATTATGAATTGCAGAGTGGTGAAAGGAATGTGAGTTAGGCTGAACACAATGATTTCCTAAAGGTTTTCAATGATAGTGCATGTAATAGGGCAATTGGAATGGACAGTTTCAAAAGAAACCTAATGAGCTCAAATCAGAATAAAGTCTATGACAAAGGAAAGTGTAGGATTTTCTTTTGGGTGGCCTGGCGCCATCCTTTATGGTTTTAATTTTAAACCATAGTAGATACAAAGGATTAAGGATTTCCAGTGCATGGACAATTCTTAAACAAACCTCTTTAAACATTTTTTCCATGCACAGTAGTTTAGGAATTTTTAAAGGGTCTAGGTTTTCCCTTATTGAAAACATTGTTTTCTTTCCATGTACAGTAGTGTAGGGTCATCTTCCATCTTCCATCTTCCATTGCCTTCATTTTTCATGTCCTTTCCTTTGCTTGGTCTGTTCTCCTAGTAAATTCTGGATTCTTGCAGTGATTTGCAAATCACTCATCCCCAACAGGAGCCACTATTAGAACCCAAATTTTCCATTAAAAAACTAAGGGGTTTTACTCTTTTAAACTCGTTATTTTCTTATCTTTTCCTAATAATTCATTTTACCCCCATTCATAATGTTAAAATACCTTATACTACCACAGTTTACCCCTCATAGCCTTCACCGCTTTACCGCGGCCTTTTGCAAAGTGGCTCGCGGTATAGTGGTGATGGTTAAGCATAGTCATGATAAGAGCTTACCGTGAATAGTCAAAATACACACCACAGTGGCACAGTGGACAGAGACAACAGTGGAGGTGGTGATGGACAGAGGCTACCATGGTACCACTAGTGGTCATCACAGTAACTATAGTAGCATGGTGGTCGGAAGCTAAGCGACGGAGGTGGCATCCAAGGCGGCTATTGCGGTACCACCACCAATTAGAACAGTGACTGTGGTGGCGTGGTAAGTAGCGAGGCGGTGGTTGAGAGCAGTCACCGCGCAACTGCAGATGGTCACCAAGGAGACCACGGTAGCATGGTGGACGAGAAGATAATAGCAAGGCAATAGTGAAGACAATTATCACCATACCTCCAATAGTCAAAATGAAGACCATAGTAATGCGGTAAGGAGATGGACGGTGAGGTAAGTGGCAAGGTGACGGTTAAGGCATGGTGGTTAAGGTGGCTACTGCGGTCTTGCTGCCAGTTGAGCCAGTGACCATAGTAGTGCGGTGAGAATTCAGTGGAAGTAGTTAGCGGTTCACAAGGTGGTTACTGCGGTACCACCATTGGCAAGAGGAGGAACCACGGTAGCACGATAACGACAAAGACGGACACTGCGATACCGCAGATGGTAGAAGGAGAGACGGTGGTTGAGCGGTAAGAGGTAGACAGTGATGTAAAATTCAGGGACCGTGATACCATGGGGAAATAAAGTGTTGACCATGGTAGAGTGGTAAGAATAAATGAAGCTTCGAGAAATAAATTGTAAGGAGAGGTTAAGGCATAAAGTGAAATAAAAGGCAAGATTATAATCGAAATATTTAATTTTTCGATAAGGAAACTCAATTAAATATTTTACCTTTTGTCAGAGAAATACAAATGGTTATAACGAGTAAATGAAGAGTCATGACTCTTCAGATGTATTGTATAAATATTTGAAAAAATCTGTTGGCAGGGGAGAGGACAGGAGTTAGAGCAGTAAGTAGATTTTGACAGAAAATGAAGATTGAGAATGAAAACAATGAAAAACTTTCTTGAAGTAGAATCAATGGATGAAATATTTTAAAATTGGTGAAATCCTTTCTGTGCTCAGTTGCTATGATATAATAATTTACATTTTTTATCTGGTTGTCTCCAACTTGAGGTCTTTTATCATTTAAATCAGTATATCAAATATATTTCTGATTTGTCAAAATGTATTCCCATTTTGTGTGATTTAATTGACTGGTGTTTGCAAGTCAGAATTAAATTCTTTCAATAAGTCATAGTGATTTAAGGATTTCTTTTGGATAAGTTAAAGAAGAACCAGGTTAAGAAAGTATTCTAGTACAATTTATGCAAGTCATAAATTTAGTGAAGTTATATGCCAGTCATAGAATTTCAAAGTGCCTAGCAACTTGAATTAAGCCAGAGAGGGAAACACATACAATTTTTGATTTTTGACTCCATTGCCCATGTGGATAGAAGGCACTGATCTATCACAACCCAGATGATAAAATTAATAATAAACAACATATTCAAATTCTTTCTTTTATGTAGTGGGAGTAGCACTTATCATTTTGTCTATTCACTTCCAATTGCCATTGTGAATAGATTGATTGAGGAGGAAATATATTTAAAATCTGCAACATACACATAGGTGCACCCACCTAGGTTTAGCAGAGCCTAAAGAGTAGAAGGTTCAATTATGTTAATTGGCCTTGTACATTGGCCAAAAATGTTGTGAGAGCTTGGAAACCTCTCATGGTTCAAACCTACATTTTTGAGACCCAACACAAGTGACAAAATAAATTTGATAGATGTCAGCTTTGCTATTGGAGAAAAAATTTCCCCATAATCAATTCCCTCTACTTGGGAATATCCCTTTGCAACCAACCTTGCTTTATACTTTTCAACACAGCCATCCAGACCAATTTTATTTTTAAATACCCATTTGCACCCCACAAGATTTCTACCTTTAGGCGATGGAACCAGATCCCAAGTATCATTTTTCTTTAATGATTCCATTTCTTCATTCATGGCTTCCAACCAAGAATCTGAATTAGACATTTCAGTTGCCTCTTTTACATTCCTAGGCTCATTAGTGTTAGTAATCAAAGAATAGGCACAACTAGAATCCAACATAGAGAATCCATACCTATCCAGTTGTCGCCTTTCACGTGCAAACATCCTCACAGGTTGAGGTTGAGGGCATTGTTCATCATCTTGCCCAGAACTTTCAAAGCTGCTTGAGCTCTCCTCATAGTCAGGTACATTTTGAATTTTGAATTCCTCTTTATCTCGTGTGGGAGAAATTTCAACTACATCCTCTTTGTTTTCTAATTTTGTCTCTGACTGTGGATACAAAGTAGAAGGCTTCAACTCATGAAAAATAACACTTCTGTTGTACAAAACCTTCCCAGTCTCAGGATTCCAAAGCTTGTATCCTTTTATGCCAGTGCTATAGCTAATAAAAATACATTTAATTGCCTTGTTGTCCAATTTAGATCTTTTTTCATTCGACACATATGCATATGCTTCATAGCCAAAGACTCGAATATGTCTTAGAGAGGGCCTCTTTCTAGACCATGCTTCCAAAGGTGTTTTTATCAACAAGAACAAAGTTAGGAGAACGATTTACTAAGTAACATGTTGTTGCAACTGCCTCAGCCCAAAATTTCTCCTCCAAGCCAGCACTGCTCAACATACTTCTTGCCCTTTCCATCATCGTCCTGTTGAACCTTTCAACAAATCCGTTTTGTTGCAGAGTGTACGGTGTAATTTTATGTCTTTTAATTCAATGATCTTTGCAGTATCTTTTGAACTCATCAGAACAAAACTTACTGCCATTTTCAGTCCTTAAACACTTTATTTTTCTTTCAGTCTATTTTTCCACAAGGTTTTTAAATTCCTTAAAACAACTAAACACTTTTGATTTACTTTTAAAAAAATATACAAATGCCCTTCTTGAATAATCATCAATAAAAGAAACATAATATTTAGATTTTGATAATGAAGGAACATTCACTAGACCACTCACATCAAAATGAATGTAATCAAGTATACCAAAATATTTATGAGGATCAGAATAAAGTGAAACACAGTGCTGTTTTCCATATATACAATGTTTAGAAATTTCAAATTCAAGGTTATAGTCATCAAGCCCTTCAAACAGGTTTTTATTTTTCAAAAAATTTAAACCTTTTTCTCCAATGTGGCCAAGCCTATGATGCAAGAGCATAGTATTTTCAGCTGGAAGTTTAACTTGTTGGAAAATGTGCCTCACTTTATTGACTTGGACCTCTAAGAAATGCTTGACGAATTTATGCCCTTATTGCTTTATCGTGGGGTTTTCATTTGGTCGGCTTGACCCTTTGGTCGCCGAGACTTAGTCTAATCGGCAAGACCTCGAGGGTTGTCACAACAATGGGTTGATGAGCGTGGAGTTGGAGAAATGTTAAGTTTTCATTGCCTTCATCGGTAGAGTGGTCATTTATCGATGAGAGGAAATTCTATACCTCGCTGATGTGCCGATGTCTTGCATCAACGATTCTGCTTGGTTTCATCCGATGGTGCTAGCTACGTTCTGTAGCATCCTAAAGCTGGTACAACCGAAAACCTTTTCACCGAGCAAAATTTCTTTAGTGCTCGACAAGTGGTAGCTTGATAAAGCGATGGGCACAACGAAGAGGAGGTGGGCCCCGAGTTGCTTTATGCGATGGGCTATTTGGCCATGGAAACTTGTCTGTGCCTCGGGAGTTCCTTGGGGAATCTAGCAAATGCTGCTAGAGATTCCCCGAAGGAGCTCCAACATCTTCTATGTAAGCCAAGCAAAGAGCATGAGCGGTGGACACGTGGCAGCCTTAGAAGCTCATTCCGGGCGGGCTCATGGGAATCTTGGAGATTCCCTCTTGGATGCCTTGGAACCTCCTGAGTGGCGGACACATGGCTTGTGGGACCCGATAGAGTTGGCGGTTGGTATTTTGGCGATAGTGGATTATTGCTGGCCCGAAATGTGGTGAAATGATTAGCGATGGCGAAGGGATTTCAGAGCCTGATGATAGTTGACCAATCACTACTCGGTCAAGCGGTGGAACAAATAGCAGTGCAACATGTGGCATTTTTTCATTGGTTATTTTTGCACCGTTGTTGCAAAACAATATTTATTGCCGGAAGCTGGATTGGTGAAAAGCGATATATTATGCAATTAATATGAGATCGATTTTGGTGGTTGGCAAAGCCCAAAATTAGTAATTTCTCTGCAACAAATTTATTGCGGGAGAGGCTCGATGCAGGATTGCAGGCAGATCTGATCTGAGATTGATTTGGCGTGTCGATGAAGAACTAAAATTAATGCACCCTAATTGGTGGTTGAATAGAGACTTGTAATAATTGGTTTAGACTAGAATTTGAACAATTTGAAAAATAGAATACTGAGAGTTGAAAGGTCTTAGGTTTGATGAGTTTGTATTCACTATATGCTGAAATAGCATTGTAAAAGTGAGTGCATGAAAACTCAAGTGCTACTGTGAGCTAACTATTTGAGAGTGAGGACTATAATTTTGTATGTAATCTTTTGCTTACTATAATACAAAGTGTCTTTCTCTTAGTGTGGTGGGCTTTTCCTGAAAGGGTGTTCCCACGTAAATCTGGTGTTATCTCTATAATCATTTTATTTTTGTTACTCTTGTTACCCTGTATGTGTTCATCTTAAGTGTTTTAATGTTTTAAAACTGGTCCTTGCACGTCTTTGTGGTTTTAGTGTTAGGAAATCATTTCCACATTGTTTCTTTTTCATACATAGCTTCCATAGAGTTTGCACTATCAGGGACATTTTCCTTCTTCTCTTATGAATAACCTTTTGTGACTTTGTAGAGACACTGTTGCATTGAACACCAAGTGCATCCACCTTGTACAGAGTACCAATTCGAACACCCCTAGCCAACACCATTGAGCCTCTAGTCATTTTGTATCCATTGCTAGAGAATGAGACTTGCACTCCAACATCATTCAACTTACTAGTAGAGAGTAAATTTCAACCCAGACCTGGTATATGCATTACACCATCAATTCCTTTGATTCTTCCATCAGGGAATTGAATTCTGACTCTTCCATGGACAACTATTTCTAGAGATGAATCGCTTGCCAAATACACCTTTCCACCATCGTATTTTTCATACTTTGTGAACCAGTCTCTATGAGATGTCATGTGGAAAGATGCTGCATAATCAATCATCCAGACATCATTTGATGCTTGAATTACCAAGGCTACAATGAAGGCATCTGCATCACTCTGAGAAGATTCATTATTGGAAGGGTTCTTCTTCTTCTTCTTTTTCTCCTCTTTGCAATCCTTTTGGACATGACTAGGCTACCCATAGTTCTAGCATTTCACCTAGGACTTCTTGCTAGGAGACTTTGATCTCCCTTCTGATTTCGATTTGGACTTCTTATCCATCTTCTTTCTTTTTTCTTTCGATTTGCCTCAAACAACAAGAGCCTCCTTCGTCATCTCAGAATATTTCCTTCTCATCTCTTCTGATAATAAAGAAGTAACAACATCTTCCATCTTAACAGTGGATGTCGTACTCCCAATAGCTATTACCAAGTGATCCCAAGAATTTGGAAAAGAGCATAACAATAGCATACAATGATATTCTTCATCAATCTTCACACCCATAGATGCTAACTGAGAAATCAACATGTTTAAAGTATTTAAATGATCAGAAATAGATTCTCCTTCTTTCATTTTCAAAGAGTATAAATTATTCCTTAAGAACAACTTATTCACCAAGGACTTGCCCTAATAAATATCACCAAGTTTCTTCCACAAGAAGGCTACAGTCTTCTCTTTATCAACGTTCAGGAGAATAGAGTCTGCTAAACATAGTCTTATCAACCCTTTTTCTTTTCGATCTACTAGTTCCCATTCTTCTTGCTTCATGAAAAAAGGTTTTGTTCTAGACACAACAAGCCAAAGATCATGATCAACCAAAAAATCTTCCATTTTGAGTTTCCACAACTCAAAATTGCTGCCATTGAATTTATCAATTTAAATCTTTCCTGATGCACTTTCCATTGCCATCACAAACTATAATTTTAATTATGAGACTTCTAAAAGACTCCCACTAAATAGAATTGACACAAAAAACCCTACCTACGCACAAGGATAACACAACTGGCCAAGATATGATACCACTTGTAAGGAAAGCTTAAGGTGTGGAATACACTCTCATAATGTCAAAACTCAGAGAAGAATGCATATATGTCTTTAAATTTTGCAATTAAAATTCATTAACACATGGAAGGAATAAGAGAATAGAGAAATAAACACATACACAATTGGACACTAGATTTATGTGGGAAAACCCTTACGGGAAAAAAACTCACCACACCAAAGAAAAATCACTTGTATTGTAGTAATTGAATTGCTACAAGTTAAAGACTCTCCTTTCAGATGTCAATTTTATAGCAGCTAATCAACCTTGTACATAATAAATTTTGTTCACACTTCATTATGTCTTCCTATTTCAATGCTCATACAACACACAATTCAAAACACTAACTACTCAAATGATTCCACCTTTGACCATTACAAAGAGTTCCATTTTTGTTCATAGTTCACAAACGGTTTGTTGATCTCCCACGAGTGAACGATCACAACAGTCCAACTATAAATGGTTTACATTCTGTTTCTCTCATTGGTTCAAAAAAAACCATGTAGGACAGTTGTTCGATCAAAATTCTTCAACTGTATCGCTTATTGGTGAGACACCAAACCGTGTGTCACCGATTCCAAACTAGCCATTTGAAAATCACACACTACACAGTCTTCTATCGCTCTATCACTCTGACTTGGTGAAGTCTCATTGACCAAAAGACCATCAAGATGAGATCCTACCTCAGAGGAAGTCTCGAAAGCTCCTTCGACAATTCATGTCATACCGATGAAGTTCCTGCTTGTTCATCTCATCAGAAATACTTACCTTGATGGATTCCATCGGGTAGACCAATACAGTCAGGACGATAATCCAAAGCTAGGCTGAAGAACCAGGTTACTCCGATGCCATTCAAGAATGGTCCATCAACATGACTTACTCCAATCCCAATCCATCAGCCAAACCTCAACCATCAGATAGAGATCTTAAGGCTGGGCCAAAGTCATATTTCACATCGATGAAGAACCATCGGCAAGACTCACGCTGACCATATCCCATCAACTGAACTTCTACTATCGGTCTAATCTTCCTAGGTCTAACCAAAGATCAAGGTTACCCTAACAAAGTACCATCAGCAATAATCTCGCCGATCATCACCTATCGGTCAGACTCCTACCTTCACCGAGAGATAGAGAACTTGTGCCGACTGTTCAGGTCATACCGATGGATCTCGTCGGCAAGACCAACCATTAGTCACACTGACATGATCATTTCGAACCTTCAGAACCAAGCTTCTTGTTGGCAAGACATTCCAAGAGTCTCACCAATTTTTCTCTTTCAGGATTTTGATGTCAGTAAGTTTGAGGCAAATTTTCAAATAACATGGACCAGGAGCAGGTGTTTTCTTCATCACACCACAAGGGGATTGTATTCCTAAATCCTACATGTTATCTTTCCCTTGCACTAACAACATTGCCGAATATGAAGCCCTAGTGATTGGACTCAGAATAACAGTATAGTGGCAGATCATGGATCTTAAATTTTATGGAGACTCTCATATAATCATCAACCAAGTCAACAACGGGTACCAAACAAAGGATGACAAATTGAACCCACACAAGAAACTGGTGGAAGACCTCAAGGAATTCTTCATTGACATCACGTTTGAGAAAATACCAAGGGAAAACAATAAAGCAGTGGATTCCATGGCAATGATCAGATCATTGTTGGACATCCCACATAATGTCCTTAAACATGAATTCTTAGTAGAGAAGCTTCTTGTACCAGCTTTCAAGGTACCAAATTTTGAATTCATGTGTGAAATCATTGGTCCTGGTAACCCATGGTATCATGACATATACACCTACCTGAGAATAGGAGTTCTCCTTGCTAATATCACTCCAAATAGTTAAAGGGCCTTTGTCAAGAAATCATCCCACTTTGTTATCTTAGGCGACACCTTGTACCGTAGGAGTATTGAAGGAACCCTTTTACGATGCCTAAACAATGACGAAGATTTGATTGCTTTAATTGAGGTACATGATGATGTTTGTGGTTCACATTTGTGTGGTATGACCTTGGCCAAGAAGCTGTTGAGAATGGGGTACTATTGGCTGACAATGGAGAAGGAAGCTCACGAATATATCAAAAAATGCTTGCAATTTCAACAACATGGAGACCTCATCCATGCACCAGCTCAAGAACTCCACTCAATTGTAATAACTTGGCCCTTCTTATAGTGGGGGCTCGATCTCATTGGAAAAATCACCCCCACCTAATCTAATGGACACAAATTCATTATCACTGCTACGAAGTACTTCACAAAGTGGGTAGAGGCCATTCATATGACCTATATCATCAAAAAGAAGATTGCTAATTTCATCCTGAATTACCTCATATGCTGCTACAGTGTCCCACAAGCCATTATATTAGATAATGGGACACCTTTTAAAAACCAAGATGTCTGAGACCTATGCCAAAAATTCAATATCCAACCTCACTTTTCTACTCCATACTACCCCCAGGGTAATGACCAAGCTAAGGCTATGAATAAAACTATCTTAAGAATCCTCAAAAAGATAGTCAATGAAGTTGGTCATGCCTGGCACTTGCAGTTGAACCCTGCCCTATGGGCCTACTAAACAAGTATCCATAAACTAACAGGTGTAACCCCATTCTCCCTAGTCTATGGATCAGAAGCCATCCTCCCCATTGAGATCGAGCTCCCATCCTTAAGGATATCATTGCAAAACCTCATAACAGATGAAGAATATCGGGTGTCACGATT
The DNA here is from genome assembly GCA_007115665.2 of Sequoiadendron giganteum. NCBI lineage: Eukaryota > Viridiplantae > Streptophyta > Pinopsida > Cupressales > Cupressaceae > Sequoiadendron > Sequoiadendron giganteum. The sequence continues at coordinate 375,973,374 of CM021110.1, forward strand.
GAATGAGCTAAAGCTATTGGATGAGCAACACATGGATACTCTAAACCACCTACAAGTCTCCCAGAACCGTCTGAAGAAGATCTACAATAAGAAGATCTAGAATCAGTCCTTTCAAGTTGGTGAGCTTGTAATTAAAGAACATCAGAAAATGTGCCAAATCCAAATAGCAAGAGCAAGTTTGAACCCAACTGGTTGGGACCTTTTATTGTCACGATGAGTTACAAATTAGGGGCATACTAGCCATCAACACCTGAGGGTGAGCCTCTATAGGAGCCTATCAACAACTTCCATCTCAAAAGGTTTTATGCCTAAGTTTCAAGGTATAAATCGAAAAAATCAAAAAAATCCAAAAGTCCAAAAATCCAAAAAAATAAAAAAAGGATTGAAAATAGCAAAGATAAAAAAAATCATCCTCTAGTGAAAACCACTTCGGTGGCACTTTGGGCAAGTACCTTGGTGAAAACCTAGAAAATAGGCACCTTGCGTAAGTAAGCACTTTCCATCCACAATGATCTCTGTGGCTAGTTTTGCATCATCCATCACATTCCATTGATCCTTTCGACACCCATACACATCCACATCATAGCTTTATCCTGTGTTTGTATCATGTTCCACCCTAGAACTACTTGGCACATTCCTAAGGTCAGTTTGTCTTTCCTATATCATAGTAGTCTATCACATCACACTAGGGGCATGTTATCATGCCTACATTGGATCAGATTCATGTATATTCTTGTAAATCTTCCTTAAAATCAAAAATCCAAAAAAAATCACAAAATCCAAAAATTAGTGTCAAAAAGTCAAAAAAAATAAAGAAGAGAGTCATCAAGCCAACCTACATAATCTTTGAGCTTGAATGTAGGAAAAGCTAATATTTGATTAGCCCCCGAGACACATTAGGTCAGTCCTTTAGGAGTTCGTCACAATAAACTAGCAATTAGTTTGTTCATATCTCATTAATAAAAAAGTCTGTTTTAGTGAAACTACATGGTCTCTACATGTATAATATAGGCAAGGATAATATTTTGATCAACCCCCAAGATCCCTAGGATAGGTCTTTAGGTTAGGTTCTTAGTCAAAATCTTGGAAAAAACCAAAAACATTGGAAATTTTGAAAGTGAAAACATTTGTAAAACATCTTGAAAAAAACCCAAAAATAGCCTCAAAACATTTCAAAACATCAAAAACATCCAAATATTTAAAAAAATCATCCACCCCATTTCGCTTTCACCCACAATAAGCATCCACTCATAATAAATCAATCATCACTTTCATCCTTTGGAAAAACAATCAAAAGCAAGCTTAGCAGTTGAAAGTGTGCACTCCAACGTCAGGGGCCTAAGTCTAGGTCAAAAGGTAAAAAAGTTGGGTCAACTCTTGGTATCACTATCCCATCATCTAGTCAATCTCACCATCATGTCCTAGGATGCA